>NIPQ01089714.1:0-33790 GCA_002806875.1 Lepidotrigona ventralis hoosana
CACGGAGTGGTAATTGCAGGACCAGCATCGCATGGTGCGATTCTCGCAGGTCCAGCGTCCCATGGCGCTGTCCTTTCTGGTCCACATTCCGGAAGCGCCGCTGTATCCGGTCCCCATGCTGGCTCTGTGGTAATCGCTGGTCCCTCTGGCAAAATTACTACCCACGGGACTGGTTTTGGTGGAATCCACACTGGCCACGGCCATTGGTAAACGAACGGAAGCTGGTGAAAGAACGAAAGGGAATGAATTTGAAAATCTCTCGATCGTATTGTATCCGCTCGTATGACTGTTAGTGGAGTTGAATACGATATTGATAGATTGTAATTACAAATTTTTATCAACCTAGTATATATACATATATATATGTTTCCGCTACTAAATATTACAATAAACAGTCTATTTTTTGATATTTTATACATTTTTGCGTGTTACGTGAATTTTTATATTTTTAGATCTTCCATAAATGTACAAAAATTCTAGAAAATAGTCTAGATGACTTATGATCGCTAGATCGTTAGATTTGTCTCGTGACGATCTCCCGATTGGCGATACAATTGACTTTACAACGACAATGTATTACGAATGCGAATTTCCTTCTCTTTTTGTACGCACAGTTGAAATGTTCTTATTTTATTTTTAAATAGATAATAAATAGTTTGTAACGTCGATTTTTCGTGGCTCGCTCGTTATTTATGGCCTGACTTTAATTCTCATCTCTCGCAATTGAAATAACTAAATATACGATTTAGTTACACACGTCTAATCATGTTGTTAGCTTGTTGGAAACTATGACGCGCGAATATACTTTAACTCAGTTATATCGTTGCGCGTCAACCTTTACGTCACTTTAAATTCGTTATGCGTTCCATTTTAATGAACTGTAAAATAATTATGCATCGATTTCATGCGCGTCCCAGTTTCATCCTTGCAAAAAGGAGTCACTTATTTCACCATTGAAATTTCCAANTTTTTTTTTTTTTTTTTTTTTTTTTTTTTTTTTTTTTTTTTTTTTTTTTTTTGAAGAAAAAAGAAGAAAATTTACATTTTTCTAAATAGATAACTCGATCGTGCTACGCAATTCATACAAGAAATTGAAAGATCACGAAAGTGACTTGTCGATCTTTGTTGTCCTTATATTAGAATCTCAATTAAAGAAGAATTTCATAATTCTAAAAAATGAAATTTTGATTTGATCAATTGTTATCTGAAAGTAAACGATTCTTCTGGATCTCGTATTTAGAATGTACCAAACTTCCTCGATGGGATCTCGGCGAAAAGGAATATTTGGAACTACTGCACTCTCTAATAATTTTAAATATTCCACTTTACTTCACATCGAGTTTTTATTTCGCGTTCAAAGTTAATTTAAATTTATTTAACGTACTAATATCTTGAAAGATTGAAAGATTTTTTTCCCCATCGAAGTTATACCACGAAAGGTCTTGATTTGCGAACGAACGTAAAAGTTGAACGTCGTTCTCTCGTCGTTTCATTTCGTTAAAACGATCTGATTGAATATCGTAAATTTTTCCATTGCCCCGTTGCCTGCACCCCAATGGCCAAATCAATTAGACCTTTCAGAATTCGACCTTTCAGATTCTGCTTGATGATGAAACAGTCGACCGATACACCCACTTCCCCAAGTCTCTCGCGAAATGATTGCCGATATAATTCTAATAATAAATTTTCCGACAGAAGATGCAGGTGATTAAATCGAGTCAGTTCTCACGATCGTTCCAAACACTGGGTAGACACAAGAGAAACAAGTTTGATAATTGTTTAATATTTAGTATGAACTCTTTTGCATTTGAGAACGACAGCCATTCTTCAAGACGAAAATGTATATAATTTTTTAATAATGTTTTGGCCTAATTCTTCCCAATCTTCCACAATACATTTTTTTAACTTAATTAATATTTGCGAATTGTCTTTCATTCTGATATGGAAGTAATATGGAAATAACAATTTTTTTATAGTATTTAAGTTCGGAGACTTGGCTGGCCATTCTAAAACATGGCGAATTTTTTTGCACAGCCACGCTATCACGTTGAAAAATATACTTATTTTCGGCAATTCGTGTCGCGTACGTGTTACCTTGTTCGCCAATCATTTCAATATACTCATTACTATTTAATTTTTCCGTAATAAATTTTATTCCCAACTTACCATAGTAACTAACATATTCTCATCGATAAATATGATTCTTCGCTACTTCTTATTCGTATAAACTGTTTCATGTTTCTCTGCAAATCGCAACCGCACAGCTTACGCGCTTCCTTTAAACAAGATTTTCATTGCAATTTTCGTCATTTCAGATTTTCACAATTCTTTAAAAGACATCAAACATTCCTAACATTTGTCCCGAGCTGTTAGACACTGCGGTCGTCCACAACTTTTTCTTTCTTCATAATTACCGGGATCATTTAGAGAATTCATTATCACTTTACTTCTTTTGTTTTGGCTGTTTTTCTCACGGAATAATGTTCCACGTTTAATTCCAGCTGGATTTAACTTCTTGCTACGATCCATTCTTACAAATTTATTCATTCGTCACGTTGATGTGTATTTAACTCGAATGTTACTGTCTCGATAGCTTCTGTACGACTGATAAGCGTAAATATTTCCACGACTGTTCGAACTCGTATGTCTCGCGACCACGGACGATATTTATATTTTCGTATTTCTGAAGAAATTTTGCGTTTCTCGGTATTCTCGATATTCAACATACTACGCATAGTATATCCACGCTCAAGGATACTGATGTTATAATCTACGCATTCTCTCTACTTCACGATGCGTAACCTAAGAAAATATATAGAGTGTCGAGATAAACCATTTAAATGACCATTGTTTCGTCATGAAAATCAATCTTAAAAAAAGAAAAAAGAACGCGGTAATTGTCGTGTCTAGATTGCACGATAGAGCCAGCTCGGCTCGAAGGAACGAATTAACAGATAACGCGTATCTCGTGTACGACCTTCGGTGAATTATACGCTCGTGGTTCGTTAGTCCGGCGTTATTCGAACTCGGACCGCGCCCGCACACCTGTGTTCACCGCGATCGATCTACACGCGGGTTGATTTTTCTTTGGACGATCGTCACGAAACCGACGACACGTTCGTTTGACGATCGTCGGACCGTGTCGCGGGTCACACGTCTAATAACCTTACTCTTTTGCCGCGGCACGAACGATCACCATCGATATATCGTTTTATTCGAGATCTATGCCAACCGAACACAGAAATCGAATGAAACGGTCAATTTTCATAAACAGAGGTTACTTGCTGATCCTTCAATTTTTTTAATCATTTCTTTTCGGCTTTTAATTTGAAAGAGTACAATTTTAACAGTTTCTTTATTGTCGAGTAATTTTAATTTTGCAATAAGAAATCTTTCCGCAATACAGTGATATTGGTAAGTTGAAACTTCTTATCTTGTACTTTGCTTTATTTCTATTATGAAAATTAAACGAGGATTTGACTCTCTTTATTAGTATGATTCTTACAACAATGAATACTGCTTTTCGTTTTATTGTCGTCCTGAATTATTAGGCACCTTCAAAATCATGTTAATTTATTTCGAATCTTGTTCTTTTAACTTGGTTTCTATTGTTGATTTATTGTAATTAATGTACAAATAAATATTGTAATTAATGTACAAATAAAGTATTACTATTTTTGTTTATCATTCAATGTTCATCATTAGGAAAACTTCAAACAATAAAATTATATGTCAATATGTGCTTTTCTTCGTTATAAACAGGAAATCTTAAATTAAGTCAGAATACTTCTATATACACATATACCTCAGAAACTGACATAGTTCTTCTATGTGTGTGTATATACATGAGCAAAATAGAACATATTGAGGTGTACTTTTTCGTAATTAGAACTGCATTAAAATCCTCCAGTTTTATTAAAAACATGTGAAACATAAAAAATTCCGGATGCTTCTAGTTCAATCTAGACAACAACAGAAGCGAAAGTGCAGGAAAATTCAGTTTCAGTTTCAGTTTCATTTTTCTCTGGTGGTTCTTGTTTCAGCGTTATGATAAACTTTTGCGAGATATAAATCGTGAATTGATGTTCTCGCAGCTGGAAGGATTTTTTTTTTCTTTTTTCATTTTTCAAGCCGAATCATCCCCCGCGATGTTGATTTAAATCACGCGAAACACTGGCTTATTTATTGCAATTTCGATGCCAGCACAATGCTAGCGCGGGATTAAAGGAAATAAATGATGCGCCCTAATTTCAACTTCGATATATGAACGAGTTATTCATCGATCCTATACTTCATCCCGAGGTCGTGAAATGGTGGATTACGAGCAGGGAAAATATGGTTGAAAACATTGTCCGATTTTACTTGAGTATTGCACGTTTCAACATGCATGCTTTTTATTTCGAAATTCTCGCCGCGAATATGGGAAACTCATTAGTCGCGATCGAATCGTTGATCGATTCCATAAGTTAAACGTAAACGTTATTCTTGAAAGTTCACTTTTTACAAATAAAATTGTAGAAGCAAGCTATTAATTTCTTAAAATATTGACATTTAAAATTGGATGATATAAAATCCACTGAAAATTAAAGCTAGAAGGATTCTCTGAAATTTGTATAATTGGCGAAATTCGAAACTTTAAACTTTAAACCACTTTTTTTTTTAACTTGGCACCTAGTAAATTGAGAAATATTTTTATACTCTGAGAAACTAACGTGATAATTAATTTATATTAATTAGTCTGATTTCTAAGAAACTAAATTAATAAATTAATAAATTGCATACCAACGATTCAGAAAATATATTAAATGCAGATTTATATTTATTTTTAAATTTATATATTTTTAAGCAATTTTTAATGTAATATATTAAATAATAACCCACTCTAGTTTTTTATATAATGTTTCATACAATCGAGATAGCCACCCTATACAATATATACACAGTACAGATACTACAAAGCGAAATAAATTTACTAAAGAGTTCGATACAGTGAATCAAGTTTTATACTTTGTTATTTTCATTACTAAATTTATTAAAATTTAACAGAGGAATTAAATTTTCATATCTTAGAGATAATTACTTCTAAATTCATATCTTAGAGATAATCTATCTAAATTAAAACTGTTTTATTTTAATTTTATCATTTTAGTGAAAATTCCAAAAAGTTTGAGTAGAGAATAGATTCAATATCGAATCTAATATCACTTCTAATAACGTAGAGTATTTTGGTACATACATTGTATATTATATATTGTATATTGAAAGTGAACACGTCTATCGTTATATAGTATAAAATTACAAAAATCAATATATATTAATTCCTTGTCTTACTATTTTTATCTTCTTGCGTAAACGTTAGACATTGAAACTGTCAGATACAAAATATCGAGTCTTTATAATTATAATTTGTTAACTTATTAATCTTCGATGTAAATTTCAAATTCAAATTCCACAGGGATACCAATTAATTTCTATTATAAATCGAAACCATCGCGTAAGCGTGATTTTAACATTATTTAAGCAAGTCAAGTATAAAATGCTGCAAGGTTTATAAAATTATAAAATTTTTTTTGGCCGATACTGTATACATTGTGTAAACAATCAATTGCTTCGCATTTCAAATCTACTGTAATTTCGACTACGACCGTCGTATTAAAATCGTCGAGTTACGGGGATTTCACCCTGTCCAACCGTACGAGCAAGATACCCTAGCTCGTAATTCATCAACGAGCGCGGTGGATCGCGATAAATCAGTTAGGCTGTCTCGAACAGGAATTGCAAGTTGAACAGATGCTTGACTATACCGTGGACATTCCACGCGGATCGATCTCGTTCTGGCGCGAAGCAAGAAAGTCGGATTGTTTTCGCGAAGTCCCGTTGTCGTTACGAGACGAGAACGAGAGAGAAGGTGTGGCTGATAACGAGGTAGATACGGTTGTGGCTGAGTTGTTAATGCCTTGAGAGTTGCCGGAGATCGAGGAACGGGCCCCGATCGATGGGATCCTTGGACGCGCCGCTGCTCGTGCATCCTCGACGATCCACTGAATGGCCTGGGAATACAAAATATCATAGGCAGGCGATAGAGAAGCTGAAAATTCGTTAGGCCGATTTCACGATTTCTGTGACAGAGATTGGCGGTTTTGAAATAAACGTATCTGTATTAAAAAAAATTGAGGATTTGCTTAATACACGTGCACACGTTTTCTTAATATCGCATATCTTTTTTGTAAAATTTCTCATGCATCATACAAGTCTTTAATTCAGATTAATACAAGTCTTTAATACTTGATCTCTTAGTTTCAGGGAATTCTCGAGTGTTACAAACGATAGTGATATTTTAAACTACTCTTTCGTTTAAAATTCAAAGGAAACTTTGACCGAATAGATCAAATTTTTCAAAAGAGAGAAAACCTTCGTCCAAGAATGTCCCATATGAGACAATGGATACAAACGGATCCTTCAAAAACCACAATGATCAACATAAAAAATTGGAAAGTAAGAAGAAAATAACGATGCTACAAACACTGATGAAAGTAGAAATTAAGTAATTTCTTGAGAATTTCACATTAATCGCGTATCTATCTAAAGAAATTGAGCGACTGACAGAAAGTGTAGTTGATCAGACTCGAACGAGACTCTATATTTCACTTCTCGCAGCACGCAGTGCTTGATACACGTAATCGTAATGTGAAATCGACCTTAAGGATGATTTTTCGTATGGACGATGCGCGATAGAGGATATGGATCGAACGTGATCGTAAAATCCGTGGATATTTAAACGTTATATTCGACTCGAGATACGATTTCGCGGCGGATCGTTCATCAAGTGGGGAAAATAACTCGTTATTTTTCAGCGGAGCAAGCAACGGATATTTATATGGTACGTAACGGCGTGTTTCGGAGTCAGAAGATCGGTCTAAGAACGGGATAAATCTCTGAACGCGCTACGTTCTCGATCGTTATTCATTGCGCGATCCGCCTCGCTCGTGTATCAAGCGTAGATTAAGAAACATGGTCCCTTAGCAACGTACTACTTAATATTTGATACATTACCATTTGTTATTCGGGTAATTAAAATTTAATGGAAGGTTTAAAGGTAATTTAACAGTATTTAACATAGGAAAAGATTCATTAATAAAAATTAAAAAAGTTTAAAAAATATATATATATATATACATCAACGATCAAAATTTGTTATAATTTCCATGAAACTTACATTCGCGTAACAGTTAAATTTCTCTGTTTCAAAGAAAGTATCCGACGCCCTCAGCAACATGTTTATAAAAATACGTATACACTATCGGCCAAAGTTTTTCACACTCGTACATAATTTTTACAACTACTACTATTTCGAAAGAAGAAAAATAGAATAGTCAAATAGTGTGTCTGAAATCGTAAATAAATACAAAAGTCTCTTTCTTACCTGAGAGTTTGGGTGGAGATGGATGGCTACGGTGGCGCGGTATCTCGGATACGTAGTTCAAATTCAACGAGCATCAACTTTGAAAAGTCGAGGAACCAGAAGAGAAAGGCAACCTCGACGTAAGGTTGATCTTCATCGTAGGGTCCATCGATGCTGGCGTTCCTCGATCTGCCTGTACTTTAGTTAGGTCGAGGATCGGTGAAATATCCCCTCGCGGACGACGGAGGCCACCGAGATTCCGAGCAGCGACTTTCCATCAGCCATCACGAAGGAACATTGCCGTGCAAGTTGATGCTAAGTGAGCTTTTATAGGCGACACACGCGAGCACACGTGGGTCGGTGAACTTATCGGGGGTAAGGGCGGGGCTGGTGGCCGCGGTTTGCTAGAGCGTGACGGGGTGAAAAAGCTCGACCGATCGGGACAAAAACGTTTAAATACGGTGACGCAACGTAGGATCGTGTTGGAGACACCACGCCCAGAACGAAAAGAAAAATGATCAACGCGTTGGATTTGTATAAAGGCCTGCGTTTAAGTAGAGTTATGTACAACCTCTTTGTGTAACATTACTTCGTTCGAATGTATTTATTAACACATTCTTTGCATGTCGATAATACAATATAATATAATTTCTATAACATATCTTTGCCAAGGCTTGTTAGACTTGCAAAAACCTTGCCAGAATTTTATATTATATCTGTACATAAATTTCTGTTTCTACATTGTCAATAAATCGGAAGTTTTTATAGTTTTGTTTGAAAACTAAATTGCTTTTCATTTTGTTATTACATTCCTTCGTTTATTTATATTTTCGAATATTTCCACATCTCGTAGTTTTTATTTCGCACAGTTTCGATTTTATAGAAAGTTCCTGGATTTTTGCTCAAATTGAGTGTGAACTAGAAATAAAATCGGACAAAGTGGAGGAACAATATTGAATATTGACAAACGTTATCGAAGCGACGAGACCGATTGGCTCTGTTTCTAAACGGCTTGATAATTCGATTCCCACTTTGGGTTTTGTAATGGTAAACCAGTTACACGATATGTGACGATACGCATTATTTCCATGGACAAAAACGGTCGCATCGACAGGCACGTCTGCATCCGTGTTGCACTATTTTTTCGCCCACTCCATTCGAGACTTTAAAAATGGCTCCGTATAAAAATTTCCTCTGGCCGTAAATCAAATACCTTGTCATTTTTGATTCGACGTTCCTTTATGCACCTGTCGCGGCAAGAAATATGTTCCCTGTTCTCGATTCTCTTCGTAAACGATTGGCCATCGTGCCGATATCCCAATGTCTATGATTCTAACTGCAACCTACGATTTCAATTTCAACCGGGTCGTTTAAATTGGACGCTTGCGAAAAAAATTACGTTCCTTATCGAATCTTCCGATCGAATCTTTTTAGGTAAAATATGGTGGTATGATAAAAAAAAATCTCTCGATATTTATCGTCGAATGAAAAAAGACAATAATCATTGCAAAATGTTTGAAATTAGACAGCGAAAAAGAAAGTCAGTTAATTTTATTCATATTTTTGGAATAAAATTAAAAAGAGATTTCAATAAATTCGTCAATTATTATTGGAAACATTATACTTTGTATGTTTTATAGATTGTATTCTTTAAGAATTTTAAGAATTTCACGTTTATTGTAGTCAGTATTTTGTTATAATGATTTAGTATTAGTGGAAGATAAAGAAAAATTATTGAATGATTTAATAAACTACAAATGGTAGCATGGATCCATCAATTTGGGCCGTGATGTAAATGGATGTTTACTAGATACAGCTTTTTATTCCGCGACATAATTGTAAGTAATATTCGTAAAAGTTATACAACGCGATAAACATTTTATAAAAACCAAAAAAAAAAAAAAATAGAAATATTGTAAACGACGATCAATACTGAAGCAAACTCATAAATAAAAATAACCGTAAAAATCTGGCCACGTTGAGCAAAGATTAAAAATAATATTTCGCATCAATTTCCAAACACGAAAAGATTGAAATCCAAAAAAGAAAAATGAAAACTAAAAAATGCCAGTATTTCGTACCAAAAGAGAAAAAAAAAATCAAAGTCTTGGAGAAATAAAAAGACAGCATGTACAAATCTTCCAAACCAAGAAGCAAGTTCAACTCTGACAAATGGTGAGCAGAAACTCGATATATTTCAAAATGAAAAGAATCCATTTCGACTTGAGAGAAGAAGATGCAAGCTGCTTGTTCAAGCGTTCGCCACGGGAAAAAAAAAGTATTTAAACTTCTCGATCTTCTCTGAAACGAGACATCTCGTTGGAAGCCGCCCCTCGAAGCCGATTTCGTCGCGCCGCAGCGCTGCTGGCTCGAGAGCAATTATTCGAACAATCGCGTCACCTTTGCCACCTTCGAAAGTGCGTGCTACGCCCAACAATGATATTCGAAACGATCCGTGGCACGAGGCTCGCTGATCCATTGCGAGGCTGGTGCCACCGTAACGCGCGCCATGTCCGATTACAATGAGACCGTCATTCCAGGCGACAATCGCAGCTTGGGGACGACGGAGCGTGGGCTAACGCGACCGAGTGCCTCGCCTAAACGGATGTACAATGTTACAATGCCGATGCATACTGGCACACTGTTCGGTTGTCGACTGTTTCGCGCGGATCCGTTTCATTGTTTAGAAGATCGACGAGAAGGAAATGAAACGACTCTTCTTCGACCGTGAAGGTCGTGATGACAGGTTTCTTCAACCTTGAATGTATAATATCTTTCGAGAGAAAGGGTGACACTCGTCGGTGGAAGTATTTCGTTATTCTTGATTTCTATCTGATATTGATATATTGAGATCTTGGTTCATGCCGTTGTTAGATTCTTGCAGATGGATGCGTTAGAATTAACTTTCTTTTTTTTTTGGTAGATTTTGTATACTCTTTAATGTATTGATCGATGTAATTTGGCATTTTTTTCTTTTTCGGAGTATTATTAACTTATGTACATTGAATAATTATTAATTTCAAGGATAGTTCGAGCGACAGTTCGATCGATAATACCTCCGACACTGACTGCTGACTCGATTCATATTGAATGTGACTAGGAAAAAAACACTGACATTTATGAAGTTTCCGTAGTGGAGTCACTTCTTCCTCCTATAGCCTTGTGTTTTACTTTTCAACGCATTTCGTAAGATTAAATTCTTTATCACGATGTTTATGGACAATTTACTTTAACGACATGATAAAATCGAAACGGACCTCTCTTTCTCGACCGCTTTTTGTCCTACGTCGTTCGTTAAAAATTTCGCGCTGTTAATTAAACGACGTTTAGAAAAAGAAATTGCATTGTAAAACGCGCGATTAATTATCTGCGACTGTAAATAAAATGCCACAAATAAAAAGTCCTGTCGCAGAACTTTCACGCGAAGTTCTGTTCTACAATAAGTACATAGAAAGTCACTTCAGTGAGTCGACATTCCCCCCCTCCTATCCTCACCACAGAAATTGAACGCAACATTTTCAGCCACAAAAATTCCCCGGACCGTGACTAGACCCACGTTCGAGCCATTAAAGAGTCAAACTTACTTCTATCAACTCGCCGATCTTTCTGCTCGATAGGATTGCCGTGTTCTGTCTGTACGCAAGGACACGGGGACAATTGTAAAGAAAAACCGCCGTCGCTGAAACGGATGCAACGGATATGTTGAATCGAGAGCGGGCGACCTCCGGGAACCACCATTGCGCGAGGTGGTAGGCTGCACGAGGCGTTAAACCGCGTTCTGTGTCCGCGTTGTGTCGCCGCCGTTTTCTCGACCACTGTCTCAATGCCGATAAGCCGGGGAAACGGCCACGCGCGAAGAATGTTTGGCGTGTCCTGTGCCCCGCCCTTGGGGTTGGCGGGAGCGATCAGGCACTCGGAGCACAGACAATGCCCCTATAAAAGCACCATCCGACCAGCCAGATGCCAGCACATCCAGTACGGCCATCGAGGCAGACTTGTCCCGCTAGCTTAGCAACTGAGCAAGCCCTTCCACGAACCACTCTCTCGACATGTGCACCCTCGTAGCGGTCTTTCTCGTCGCTGCCCTCTCGGTAGCCGCTGCGGCTCCATCGGCGCTCCTGGCACCCGGAGCTGCTCTAGCCGGACCTCTGCTAGGCCCTGCTGCCCTCAGCGGACCGATCGTGGGACCTGCGGCCCTTGCTGGACCGGTGGCTGGACCTGCTCGCCTGTCGGGAGCTGTTGACGGCGGTGCCGTGGTGACCGGAGCAGTCGCTGGTCCCTCGCTAGTTTCCGGCAGCGTTGCTGGCCACGCTGCTGCACCCTGGCCAGCTGTTGCTGGTCACGCTGCTGCACCCTGGCCAGCTCTTGCTGCTCCCTGGGGTGCACCATGGGGTGAGTAAACACGAGCACGTTCGACTGGGATCAAAGATTTGAAAGATGCGAAATGATAGAGTAGAGTTTTTATGGAATTGATTTGCGTTTAACGAGTATGTATTACAATGTAATCTGTATCTCGAAATAGAATGTTGATAGAAGAATAATGTAACAAGTACCAATTCTCAACTTTCTTTTCCAATTCATTACATTGTCAGATGTATGAGAATAAGAAACTAGTTTATTAGATTAATACAGACGCTATAAATAGTTGGTTAAATAACGTTCACTATTGAAAAATTCCGACTCTCACTTTTCTCAACTTTCAATTATCACTTGTACTTGGACTGTTGCGTACGAAATATGCAGATCGTTTCAGACAATGTGTAATTCGTTCAGAACTTTAGATTAGAACA
This sequence comes from Lepidotrigona ventralis hoosana, assembly GCA_002806875.1. Taxonomy (NCBI): domain Eukaryota; kingdom Metazoa; phylum Arthropoda; class Insecta; order Hymenoptera; family Apidae; genus Lepidotrigona; species Lepidotrigona ventralis. The sequence continues at coordinate 12,193 of NIPQ01089714.1, forward strand.
ATTTCATAATCATTTTTATATATAGAACGGTCAAAAGATCGCATATAAGAGAAACGTGCATGTGTTTGACCTTTAGAGTGGTGGCCTGAAATATATAATGTTTGATTTTACATCCTTTTTTTTCGCAGTCTTGATTAGACATTGTGGTAAACCAGTTCCATATATCCCCGCCAGGGTAACAGTGTGTTTAAACTACGAACGCGCAACGCGGTCCATATATATCGCAATTCTGATAATGGACAATAAATTCAGCCACGCGTGGTAGTAGCTCGATCTCTATTCATCTACGTGGCGTTTATTCGTTTCGAATGCCCGTGTTTTATCCGCGACTTCATTGCAATTTGCACCGTTTATCTCGTGTTATCGTTGTACATGTTGCATAATTGAGCTTCCTGAAAGTCAAACTGGTCAGCTTTAGTTTACTTCTCAAGTTGATCTCATTAGTCAGCCGTACGATTAATATTCAACAATCGTATCATTCGATAATTAACATCGCATAATATTGAATATAGATTAATATGTTCGATAATATTTAAAATAAAAACAGAGAACTTCTCTTCGTGGAGACTGTATAAATAATCGCGGGGGTAAATTTGGAGGTGAATTTTCGGAAATTATGTTTATAATATATCCTTTAATGCTTTCATCTCAATTCCATAATATTCACTGAAAGCCAAATGTAAATACGCGCCTTAAAAAATGAAGTTCGTATAATATCATCGCGGTTGTATATTACTAATACGACAGTGTATAATTCATAGCGTTTCAAACAGAATGAATGACTTATATAGGGACATAAATCCGCGAAAGCGATTTGAAGACTGATTGTTACAAAGTACCAAATCAACTAATTCTTACAATTTCCAGAGCCAAGTTCTCAAGTAATAACGTGGCACACTGTTCATAGATAACCGTGGAAATTTTCGCATTACAATAGATTAATTTAAAATTAAATCAATTTAATTATTTTGTATTTTAAAATAATATCAATAATTCCAAATTAGAAATTTCGAAATATAAGCAATATGAAGTCCAATAGAACTCCGTTTATCCGAATCGAATCATTTTTTATCTGTCTCTTTCTTCTTCTGATGTTCGTGTGAACTAGATTTATACTCACTTGTATAAACCACGGTCGATTAATTCGCATAATAGGAGTTCAGCGAACGAATTCGGTTGGACACTATTAACGACGACATTGCCTAGGACGAATGTAATCCTTGCTGTACAGCAGTTTCATATTAATTTCGTATTGTCTGTGTCGCAGGAGCGGTGTTGGCTGGACCTGCAGCTGCTCCAGCTGCTCTCGCTGGCCCCATCACAGCTCCGGCACTGATCGCAGGACCATCCGGTAGTATAGCTGCTGGACCAGCCGGTGTTGGAAGCATCCTTCGTGCCGACGGACACTGGTAATCTATGGTTTACGCTGGATACCCGTACAACACAATGACATCTTCGACTGATCTCCTCCGATGCCTGCCATTTTGAAATCGACCGCGCCACGATCTCCGTCATTTACCGCTAGTACCTCCGTCATTTTATCTTTTATATGTATTCCGTGTACATAACAATGTATCGTTTATATGTTTATTTTGTGTAATAATAAACGCATGCCACTTTGGAGAGGAATTCTTCTACTACTCCAGACAATTATCCTTTTCTGTTATAAGGTAGATTATTCTTCAATTCTTTTTTCTCTTTCTCCCTTTTTTTATATATTCGAAACAGCATGTTTGCTAAATAGACTGGAAATTTTTCTGTGTTTATAAGAAATTTCGCATAGGATTTATTATGCTCGTATAAAAGATATTTCGAATGACGAAAGTGTAGTGTTTTCTATGATACGATTTCTTTATACCAGTTTCAATTTTTAATGATATCCTTAGGAATATGAAATTGCGTGAAAATTTGCAGTCATGATAATTCGGATCTTAATGAATATATTATACGTACTATACAGTGTCTTCTGTAACTGGTGGTAAACAGCCAGACTAAGGAATTAATAAAGTACACTCGATTTTGGATTTCAGACTGAATGAGAATGAATGATCGACGTAGTACGCTTTCCACGTGAATTACTGAAAAAGAATAAACGTTTCCTATTTAATACTTCGTTTTCAAAACAAGTAAGTTTTAAATTTTAATTCTGTCTTGATTTTTTACACGTTTGTAATTGACAAATTTCCTCATAAAGAAAACCTCATAAATAAAAAAAATCTTAATTTTTACGTGTTAATCTCCTTTTTAGTTGTATTTAATTATTTCGACGTATCAGAAAATACATCCATAACTATAATTTTGATCGGCTCTCACGATATGCAGAATTGTTTCGCCAAATATTTTTCTTCGCTCTGTCACACCTGATACATTTAGGCTTGTTAATTGTTTGGCGTAGAAAGACAATACCGAAAGTTTCGTGTCGGTTTTGCGCACCAGTCGCAATTACATCGTCAGAACATTTCCGTGCTTGAAACTTTGAGGAACGCCATTGTCCTCATTACAACATTTAGTCTTTTGTTTCGGTTGAACTCGGCGAACACGTTAAACGAACTTATTTACCTGGGTCAATTTGCGAAACAATGCTTGCTTGTTCAAACCACCGACTCTTCGAATACTCTCCATTTTCTTTCCAAAATTCGACCAGCTGAATGATTATTTTTGACAATGTGATCATTCTTGTCGGACTTCGATTGATATTGTAACGCTGTATGAAAATAAAATATAATAAAATCTTGATTATCGAAACTAACGAGGAGACAAGCTCGAATAATGTAGAACAATACCTTTTCATGTACTAAATTTCATATTGCGAAGAGATTCTGCTTTAATAATTTATTTCAATGATCTTGACAAACGAAAATAGATATTTTACGATTCGTAGATTTTCCTGTGATCGTGGCGGGTGAACCTTAAAAAAAATAAGTTCAAAAGGAGGAATTATTTTCTCAAAATGGTCGAAATGATGGCGAAAGTTTCGTAATTTTTCGTAAAACATGTGATACTTTAAAAATTTAAATCAAGTGAACGCTTGAATTTTTGTAACTTTTAACTTTGTAACTATGTAACTTTTAACAACATCTTATTCCAACGTGATTCTATTTCTTACATCTCAGTATTGTTCTTTTCCTATATTTCAATGAATGAAAGAATATCAATTGTCAACTCGCGATTGACGCTCCGTAATCAACACGGAATATGCTATATCAGAAGCCTTCGACGAATCTTCCGCGTTCTGAAATTTCATCGAAATCTCTGTCCAAAATACCTTTATGATCTTGTCTCCTAACAATTTCACAGTCGAATGGTCAAAGCGAAGACGAAGCGATTGCGTAGCGATTGTAACATGGGACCCGCGATTAAAACGACACCGATCGGTAAAGCATTGTTCTAGCTTTGGAATATTATCGTCGATACATCGTGGCGTAGCTGGCCCATTGTACGGTTGACAGTGCGTCGTAGGACGATACCTGTCCACCTTTGCCGGTAATTATAGGAAATTGCTTGAACGCCGCTCCAATCAGCCGAGTATTCACTCTCTATTCGTGTCTGATGATGATATCCGAGGGTAGCTTTGTTCTCTCTAGCTTTCTCTCTTCATTCACAGTCAAGAGCATAAATGCTCTTGAAACCAATAACTGTAGATTTCGTATATATAGATCATTCTTAACCCTGAATATCATGATATAACAACAGTTGAAATTATTACCATTTTTACCTTAATTTTTACCAAGTATAAAGTTCCAAAAATATTCTGTCCGAATGATTATTAATTTGTAACGAAAATAATTTCGTTTCGACCGCGATTCTTTTCCTCCTCCTCATTATGCTGTTTCGTGTGTAACGTTGAATATTCACCGCGCGGATTGTAATAATTGATGTAACGTCACGGCAAACTGAGAGTTATAATATGCACCTCCATGCACGGAACAACGCGGCCGTTGCATTTACATTTCTTCATGAATTGTTACGCTAATGGTGCAAATTGTTATATATTAGGATGAATTGTTTCATTACGAATATAAAATTTCATATATTACAGTTCATACATTACATCATTTATATATAATATGATGAATTTTATGATGATTTTTTTTGTATAAAAAAATGATAATAATATCTAGAAACGATCGTACGACGCAAAATTAAAAATGACGACACATAAATAGTAAATTAACCGCGAATATTTGGGAAACGTGGACGTAAAAAAATGCACACGTGGTGCACGTAATGTGGAAAAAAAAAGATGAATAAAATCTTTCAACCGAAAACTACAAATATATGAAAGCTTCCAAATTATGGAAGCATTCACCACGTAAAACAATTTTCCACCGAAAGTTCCAGTCTTCAATTGTATTTTCAGAAATATGAATTTGCATAAAAGCCTGCAGTTTAATAATACCGCACAAATATACGAAAGATAGGGAAACACGGAAATTAGAGCAGATAATACACTGATCAAAAAGCACGGAAGGCAACTCCATTTGAATGAAAAACATTTTAACAAGAATAACAAGATATAAAATATAAAATATAAAATATTGCATATAATTATCTACATAATAACAATTGTCTATAAAATAACAACCTGTTAATGATTAGTTAATGATTCAGTTATATACTCTCTATTTCTGCTTTCCCNAGCACGGAAGGCAACTCCATTTGAATGAAAAACATTTTAACAAGAATAACAAGATATAAAATATAAAATATAAAATATTGCATATAATTATCTACATAATAACAATTGTCTATAAAATAACAACCTGTAGTTAATGATTCAGTTATATACTCTCTATTTCTGCTTTCTCATCCACTCTGTTTTCTAATCTCTGTTTTCAATTGTATCAGCCCCGAAAAAAAGTGTCGAACGAAGATATAAAAATATACGTCGAGTCGTGATTCTCCTTGTTTTCTTTCTTTTTTTCGAACGAAACTCGGTCGGTTCCCGGTTCCCGTGGGTAGCTGGAGGAAATTATTAGCACCAGATGCATTAGCATTTCAAAGGCACGTCGGTCCACGAACGGGCAGCAACAAGTACACCGGGCAAGTAGTCGTTACGTCCCACGGTTTCTACGACAACCGTTTAACAGGGACGTGAATTCCATACGACGAATATGAAATTCAAATAGTGGAACAGTGCGGGTGGAGCAGCGCTATGACTTTCAACCCTAGCGTTGGTAAGCAAACGTTTATTTGCTCTCTCCGCCAGGTCTGTGGATCCGGCAAGATGTTGGAATCGCTCGAGATTCTCCGGCGTCCGGAGTTTAAACGTTCAAACCAGCGATGTTGGCGAATGTTACGAAGCACGTGAGGCGTGATCACACCGTGTCTGTCAACGAGAACATTGTTACGAAGTCGAGGAATTATTTTAACGTCGTTGTAAAATACGACGAGCTCAGAGATTAATTTTAATGCAATATCGCGAAGAATATCAAAGAATCAGAGAATTATAGGATGCAATAGAAGGACTAGTTCAGACAGTGTCAATTTAAAACGTTCGATAGAATTCTTCTACCCATGATCTAAATAATATAATATATGGCCATGATATACCTATGCTAAAAACAAATGTTCTATCTGTTTCAGAACTGGAAGAATCAAGTAATTCAAACAATGTATGCAACAATTAACACGCAGTTGAGAAGTGTCACACTCCGTGGTAAATTCGTAATTATGAAAAATAAAAGTTTCGCGAAATACATACATCTCGAGATCTTCGGTTCGCATTTGCTCAATCATCTCTCAGATCTATACCAGTTGCATTAGGGCGTCGATTCAAACCCTCGAACAGCACTCGACACTATCCACGTTCGTCGCGACAAATTCGCGAGGAACGACGAGCACACAGCCTAAGAGCGAATAATCGTGGCAAAGCGACGTTTCCAACTCGCGAGATCAAGATGGCCCGCAACAAGTTCGAGTACTTAAATCAAACAGCGTAAGTGGTCTGAATTCCGACAGCGAATTCCGTAACGAGGTAACTCGTCAGTTACTCGCAAATTTCTCGCGACTTATGGACACGTTCGAGCTGCCAGCCACGACACAACGATGGGTGGGTGCAATTAATCTATGTGGCGCGAAGCAACTACCCGGAGGTAAGTCTTCGACGTGGATTTTAATAGCTCGCACAAATATGCGCGGCGTAGAAATTCTTTCACAGGAGAAATAGGTCGTGGCTAGTTATGTGACATTTCCTGGTTGAAAAATGCCGGGAAAGCTAGATATTCAGGGTCAGAGTAGAATATAAAAGCGAGTATCGCGGGGTAATTTACAGTCTTGCAATTAACGCGACAGATATAACAACGTTGCTGATATAAATAAAGCAGTAATCATGAAATACTTGGTAAGTAATTTCAACATTCTTTTACTTCTGTCTGATATTAACATCGTGTTGCAGGCTTCGTAGATTTTTATAAACTTCGTTCTACGATACGGTTAAATGATATTTTAATTCTTCGATGTGAAATGACGAAGTTACTCGTTGTGGAGATTTAAAGATTTTCTAACCTTACGATGGCGCGTTCCTGGAACTTGTTAACAAAGAAATTTGTTTAAGTTCTTCTTTCGATTTCGTATTACAGAACAATCAGTCATTGAAAACTTGTTAACAGTTTACTTATCATTGAAAAATGCTTCTCCAACGCGCAAGACGAGTTAGTTCGTCACTGCAAAATTAGAAAGTATTTAAGGTTCTGTGAAAGTGATTCTCCCGCTTATAAGACGAGTTACAGAAGCTTTCTAATTTCACAATGATTAGTTAATTGGTCAATTCAACTCGCGTCTAATTTAATTTGTAATGATTTCAATAATGCTTAGATTCTTAACAATTTGTTGATTAGGCTCTCCTCGTATCGATCATATCGGTTTGCTCAGCCGCACCGAGCGTCGTCGGTCCAGCAATCGTTGCTGGTAAGTGACTGTTTTCATTACTTTCACATCACTATCGCATTTCTGTATGAAATAATAAGTCTATTAACACTTCATCAAAAACTTCTTCGAAAGAAGTACATCTTTCCTCGACTTTCCTACATTCATTCAAAACGATTTTATTACATTTCGCAATTCTATAATATATAACTTAAATAAAAGAAATATATATAATATTCAATTATATAATACAGAAAGATATTGAAATGTGATAAATAAACTCAACTACGAAATTTCGTCTGAATATATACAATCTGTTACGTTACTACTATCGTACGAAAGAATTTCATGTTTACTGCTTCGTCGATCATTTTTCGATCTACATGATAGTTTTAATGAATAAATAAATTTATTTTAACCAGCACCGGGAGTGATCGCAGGCCCTGCAATAGTAGCTGCAGCCCCAGCAGCAGCGGTCGTGGCTGGCCCAGGTGCTCCAGCAGCGGTCGTGGCTGGCCCGGGTGCTCCAGCAGCGGTCGTGGCTGGCCCAGGTGCTCCAGCGGTCGTGGCTGCCCACGGGGTCCCTGCAGCCACGGTCGTCGCTGGTCCTGCTTCCAGTGCTGCGATCGTAGGAGCTTCATCCACGGCGGTCATCGCTGGCTAGTTAACTGACAACGCTGCACAACATACCTCGGTATCACACCTAACATCGACTACTTGCCTATACACTACCCTTAGCTATGTATATTCAAGATCACTGCCTGTACATGTACTCGGAAACGTATGCGCTTATACAAACGAAATTGTTATATTTAACCTACTAAGGACCAGAGTTAGATACCTTCTCATGGTTTTATTATAAATATCTTTAAATTCTACGAGACCGTGAGATCTACATGGAAAAAACAACGATGAAGAAAATATTTATGTTAACGAATCCTTGGAATTGTCTTTCGTTGCAATTTCACAATTTGATAGTGGAAAAACGTTGGCCCTTAATAAGTTAATTGTACGAAATAAATTATATTCTATCCTTGATAATATGCGCGTCTAATTTTCTCTGCGTACCTCCAACCATAAATAGTGGCCAGACACTCGTCCATTTTAAACAAGATAACATCTTATTAATAAAAATGCAGAATTTGATATAAATATATAAATACTTTAAATTTAAAATATAAATAAGTAACTTGCGAGACTGTATCGAAAGTGGATATCTCAGCATATTTCGTAGATGCATCATAATCGATGCATCCTCAAGTTACACTCCAAAATGCTCCATTTTTTTCAATTTCGGAGATATTAAAATAAAACTTGAAATATATATTTTTAAACGTAGAATGTACCGATCCAATATGTTTAAAGTCCGCTGACTTATGAATGAGAACTTATAAAATTAACAATTCCTCTTTGTAATCGCAACTTGTATAAAAGTTTCGAAATGCACAGATGCAGAAAATGCATACAATACGCAAAAATCTAACGAAATGTCGAAAATACAGTACAAATTTCTACTTAAGCTATGTTTCTGCGTACAGGAAAATTTGAAATTGCAATCACAAAATAGTTCGTCGGCGGCAAAGAGGAACTTTTGTTCAAAGAGCTTGGTTAAAACTGTCAAAATTTCGGATACTCGGAATATCCATCCCGCGTGATTAATCTTTGCAAATGCCCTGCAAAAGCTACGGCGAATCTACAAACTGGTATCGACTGGCGACGAACGATCAATACATCGGTTTTACAGCGGCCTGTTTCTCCCACACAAAAAAGACACGTACGAATAATTTTGCAACAGCGCGCGCGATTCAGAAACGCGCTTAAAGACAACTCACGAGCTCCATCCCCGTCATGAATATTTCAACGCATACCTCTGCCGTTGTGCACCGTTGTGGATCGTAGAAATGGGGAGAGAAAGATTTGCACCTGTGTAGATCCACCTGTGCGTCGGATAACACCTACGCGAAGAAATCCTCGAAGAATAAGAATCGAGTGTGACTGTCTGTGTAGTTTGAGAAAACTTATTTATCGAGTTTTTTTATTTCTAATTTCCACGGAAGGAGTGTCTCATATCTGAATAATATAAATTTCATTTTTGTTACATCGCTACATAGTTGATTTTTAACTATTTGCAATTGAAGAGTCCTCACCAATTCACTTATGAAACAATAAATGAAACAGTGTAGCAATATCAAATCGCTACTATGAAATTTTACTGATTTTATTTTTCTGACGTTTATAATAATAATTACCAATTAGGGGCATTATAGGATTGTTAGAATAAATATAACACGCAGGAGTTAATAACATGTGTATCTAGTCTTCAGAAATATAATTTTTGTAAAAAGCAGTAATATTGAAGAAATTTATTTGAAATGTAATTATGTGTCCAGGGACAAAATTATTAACCAATTTAATAAATAAATTTTCGTTTATTGGTGATTAAAGGCAAACATATCAATCTCTTCCTAATCTAGAAATAGCCTAGGAGAGATAAAAAATCGAATTCTTGGAATCTTCACCCACTTCCGAGAAAATAAAAGTTTCTGCAAAGCTTGTGCAAAAGTGTATACAATAAAAGTGTAATTGTTCTCATCAACGACTAACCCGTTATTTCCAATATTATAACAATTATTTTATTATTCCATCTATGTAACAATTTTCAAAAGCAGAAAGCAAAATAATCAGAAAAATCACCGTTATCCAGTAACTGAATTAAAAACTTTAAAAGTTTCACTCGATCAATGACAAAACAATGAGATAATAGTGCGTAACGCGCCGACTGCGTGCAATTATGCAGACGTAATCGGTTCATTGTCAAGTACGGTGATCGACAAGTCAACCGACTGATCCGATCGTCCGCCAATTCTTTTCTTTTTCTCTTTTTTTTTTCCTCCTCGTCGTTCTTATCGCGCCGCGATACGGTTGTTGTCGCGGTTACGAGAGTAGAACGGATTTTCTCTTCAAGGACCTGTAACGGTCCTCCGCGAACACGCGATGGATTTATAGAGCTAGGCGATGTTAAGTATGATAATCGATGTCGCAACGCGAAATATGCACCGGCTGACATTACCGTTCTGGTGAAAATAGAAAATACGCGCTGCAGTTCCCTTCGAGTTGATGGCTGTACGCTAATGGACCAGAGAACGAGAGAAGGAGGAGGAGGAAGAAAAGATTTAATAGATAGATTATTGTTTCCACCTGAGTCGGCACGGATTGCGAAATCCTTAAATTCGGAGGGTTCTTAGGCTTTATTACACGGAAAAAGTGAATAAATGCACAGGTATGCAATCCCGACGTTTAATCGCAACGTTCTATATTTATGTACACGGAATTTTGTACACATTCATATTTCTATGAATACAGTTGAAGAAGTGGATTCAAATTCAATTTTAATAGAGAAATTAAATAGAGATTTATTAGTAGAAATTACGTTGTATTTTGTTAATAAAATATCACGCATTTATTTCGGAAATTATATTACAGTGTATTATACATTAACAATCGCACGAAATGAAACACGTATATTTTAATACAAACGTACCAATATATTTCATCTACCAAGTATCTTTACTTTAGATTTATTTATACACATTTGTCCATACGTATTGTATAAATGAATATATATTTTATGTACATCGTGGACACCTACAAAAATTCTCAATCTATTAATCGCGACGTGAAATCAAAATCTTTGGATTATACATATCCCTTTGAAATCATCGAGTCTATCCCGACTGCTTCAATTCGACGGATACGAATCACATTTACGTTATATTAGAAACTCTGAATAGACAGCTTATCTATACTCATCGCAAGGCTGTCGAATTAATTAAAGGCTACTTTGTCCTTCGAACGGGACGGCTTAACGGTACGTTCCGGACACGGTGACGTTCCAACGAGATGCATGCAACTATCCATCGAGCTAACGTAATATCAGTCGCGATGTCGCGTACTCGTGCAGGCCTGCCAACGTGAGCAACGTGTGCTATTCGTGTTTAATTCTCCGTTCGCGCGTTAGCACACACGTTTCACCCGTGCACCGAGTCCCGAGTTCGTTCGCTGTTAATGTTAATAATGTTAATTGTTTCTGTCGGCTAATTATGGTCACACGGTTATCGTTAACAAACCGTTCGCCGAGCCAGGAAGAAAAATATGACTGGTATCTGGAAACTAGTTTGAAACGAGTCAATTAATTTAGAAAGACACGATATTGACCGTGCACAGATGGGATTGAATCACACGGTGATAATGAAATTGAAATTCGGTTGAACCGGGAGCGTTTATCCGCTGCTGAAATGGGGAACGGCCGTGAATGAATCGTTTGAATTCGAGTTGTAAATTCCGTCTCTCTGTCACGGTTAATGATAAATACATAGTCAATTAAATTAGCGGGTTGAAGAACAACACGCAGCCCGGAACTGGAATGTTAATGTGAGAAGATACGACGTTGATACGAGAGAATGTATTCTATGCTCATAATGGAGACGAACTTTGTTCGTTTCTACGAATAAATTGTAATCTGATGATTTTATTAATAGATTAAATAGTGCAACATTGAAGATAATGAGGAAGGAAAGCAAATAAAAATTATTTATCATTTACAAATTAGTCTTTAGTAATTTATCCTTCTTAATAAATGAAAAGAAAATTCAAAATCGACCTTCTATCAAGAATTTCACCTTTCATTTCAAGCACGTTAACAAATAATTTTTCAAACAAGCGTTAAATTATAGTCTCAACATGCTAATAATTATTTATATTTATTTTTAATTTAAAACAAGTTAACGAGACATGTCTCGATCAAAATTAACTTCATTTCAAAGACAATACAAGTCCAATTTTAATTATTAGAGATTTACCAGCGAAGTTCAGTCACAGATATTACTACTAGTTCATCTTGATCAATATTGGAACAATAAAATAAAATAAAATAAAATAAAATATAATATAATATAAAATCAATGGCATTAATGATGCAAGAAAACTATAGTTATTTTTTCTTGGCCATACAAAAGAATTAAAGCTATTCCTTTCAAATATCTCAAAACGTGATTTTTAGACTCTCAGCTATTATTCTTGACTTCAACTGATTCAATTATACAGGCTGCGCATATTGTACTCAATCTCTATTAGAAACGATGGCTCGCGGTGCTTTAAATAGCAGGGGACAATTTAAAAGATTCATCGTTCCTGCTGAAAAACGCGAGAAGAAGAATCCAGGCGAATTCAGTATCGAATTGAAATGAAGACGCCTCATCAATAAATCCGCCGCCGATGATGCAGATCTGTTCGACTATTTTCGCTCGACCTACTCCCGTTCCCAGAAATATTAATCGGAATTCCACGTTTTCTCCACTAATAATCGCGTATCCTTTCACAAAAGGAGCCGAGCGAGACGATCGGTCGATGAAAAAGGGACGAGATGCAGCGTCACGCAAACAGAGGCCAGAAATTTCCCGATAATCGATAACCTTTGACAACAGGGGCCAAAAGGACCGTTTCGCCGAGATGACGTCTGCAAATCGAATGGAATATTCTTGAAAAGGAACCTGGCCCTCGCCGACTCGTCACAAAGACTTCAACTTTTCAATGTATGTTTTCGTCCGGTCGCAATTTTCCCGTAGATCCTCTGGGAATCCGGCTGGTGACCATGGAACTATGTGAAAATCCGTCGCCAGGCGTGAATTCTATCTTCGCAGGTCGACGTATGATTGAAGGGTCAGGTAAATGAGCCAATCGCGAGTGAATGCACGGTGACCGATTTAAGCGATTCAGGTGGAATTTATGAAAGTTTGTATTAATATTGTATATTAATTGTGTATTAATTGCAACGGTTTGTTTCAGTTTTGAATTTGAATTATAAGTAATTATAAATCATACTTGATATGATTTTAATAGAATATCAAATTCTTCACCGAAACTACGATACAAAAGTTTAATACCGAATGAGAAGCATGTAATAAATTAAGAACTTTATCTCTCGATATGTTTATATTATATTATATTAGATTTTAACATGTTATGAATCTGTAATATATTATTGCAATCTAATTACAAACTAAGCACTCCAAGGATATTAAAGCTATAGGAATTTTCGTAAGAATATCGAAAAAAAAAGACAACTTTTATCAATAAATATAAACTTAAAAGAAATTCTTCTTCTAAACATAAAAGAAACTGTTTAAAAGAAAACCGTATTTCTTTTCTCGGGCTTAAAATAACAAGTAAACAATTATTATTAATGCAACGAATCGTCATAAATCGTCATAATTGCAAACGTAACCAACGTCAAGTGGACGCCACTGCTTCCGTCCTGCGAAATTTCCATCTAAACAGAGGAAGCAACTCCGCGTCCTCTTCCTCGAACTTTGCCCAATTATTCCATCAACGGCGGAACTCTTCGCAAGTTCGCGGCAAGTGCAACGTTTCGCGGAAACGTGGCCACCGGCCATAAATTCGACCGAGCAAAGGCTGGCGAGCCACCGCGATTTCCAACTTGACAAATCTGACACGCGCAATTACAACCGTTTCACATCGGTGGCATCCAGCGTGCTGGATTCAAAGGACGGATTACCATCGGTGACCATCGAGGGAGGACGAGGGTTGGAAAAACTGCCTCGGCTCGACACGAAATAAAAGGGCGGGCGTGCGAAACGACCAACCACCCCTCCGTTTGTTTTATTCGCGTGTTATCGACGCTCGTTTATTCTTTACCGCGCGCGGGATTCTTTGCGAACAATCGACTCGTTTTCCCGCCCTCGTCGCCCTGAATTTGTAGCTGGAAATTGATTTCACCCCTCGGTCTCGTTTTCCCTTTGCCCGTAAGCGTGTATTAGGCTTTGTACACGGAGTTGCTAGCTGTCGTTGCGATGGAAAAAAGAGAAACGCGGCACGATCGCCACGTGTGGTGTACAGTCCACCGTCTTACACTGGTTAACGAATGTTTTTATGAATGTATTTATTTTATGAATGTATTACATTAGAATGTAATTACATTAGAATGACAATGAATCGTTTGTGATACTGTAGTAATTGTGATATTATTTATCGTATCATTGAGAGCATACTTGTAGAAAGTACAATATTTGTAATTACAATGGTTATTACAATATATTATTAATTTGTAATTACAATAGTATAGTTATTACTTATCGCGGTATTTATTGAAATGTTAAATTAATTTTATGTAAAATTTTACTTTATTTTATGTAAAAATTTAATTCCAATTTTATGTAAAAAATGGATCTTCAAAATGATTGACTGTAGTCTTAAGATCATCGCCATAAAATGTAATTTGCACATATTGTCATTTTCTAATGAAGCGACTTTTTATTGAATTTCATTAAATTCGTTTACTAAATTATTCGCAACACTACTAAATGATACAAAATTTAATTAACTACGGAATAGTTATGACATGTAACACTGAACCATTCTACAGTGAACATTTAATAATTATTGACATCTTATAACATTCTTCAACTTGAAAGTTGTTTATGACTACAATTTATTTTTTCTGCTTATTACTTCTTCGCTGTATTTTACCAATCTAATAAATATCTTATTCGTGACAAGTATTAGTTTCCAGATTTTGAAACTAAAATAAATAGCTATGGATATTAACTGATAATATGCTTATTCTGCAAGTAAACGAAACTCTGATTATAATGCGTTGAAGATATGAATATGAAAATAGCCACATTACGCCTAAAGCACTATGGACCAATTATTACATCGTATTCTTCCCCAGTTTGCTAAACAATTGTCCAGCTCGTTGAAATTTCAACTTACCAACACAAACACGCCCCTTGATATCGTACGTGCGAGGATCCATTAACATCACCGCGAAAAACATCGTCGGTCGAGTTGTTCCGTAGAGTACGAATAATTTGGAAGAGGAATGAATAACAATTACACCTGCGCGCGGTAGTTATTAACTTTTATCGAAGTAGCTGAAACACACGGTGAATTTCGCGACGAGAGAGAGTTTGAAATTAAATGATCCGCGAAACAGTGGCCGTTTTGTTTTAAGAATTCAGATGATCAAAACGAGTAAAAATATCAATTTTCCAAAAAAGGTCCAAAATCTTATGAATTCGTAAGTATAAAACGTAAAGTAAACTAAAAATGAAATAAATAATCAAAATATAAAATACGAAATAATGTAAATTTTCAACGAAAATAAATGTTATTTATTTTCACTGGATGATAGAAAAAGTACTAGTAATATATAATTTTAGTAATAATTTTAATAATGAAAAGTCTAGTGTTTTTTTCTAGCACCGGAATTAATGATTAAAATACAAAATTCGTATCACAGAAATGAAACTTGTTTCCATTGTGCAAGCAAGCGCGTGACATATGATAAAGATATACAAAAACTTTTATTCATTTATTTTATGAAAAATCATTGAAATCTCTTAAAACCGTTGTCAATCTAGAAAATTTACGAATTGGTCATTTTGACCATTCTGCTAGTTTCAGCGTTATAATATAATATGCATTGCAATTCATGTCCAGTACATCTCGTGCCATTATTTTATTTTATTTTATTTTTTTATTTTTGTTATTTCAATGCATTGTTTATCGAAACTTTGGATTTGCAATACATATCAAATAAAAATAGCAGTGAGCAAATAAATATTGCTCACCTACGTGAATCGCTAAGATTGGCCACCATGCGTCGTGCGTTACCATATGGGAAAATACTATTCCAACAAACCGTTATGGTAACAGGCGGCGCGTACACGTTTCGAAGGCTGAAACACGTCTCCGTGTGATAACGGCACTCGTCCGTGTGACGTTGGACCCGGAACTCTCGGAACAATCCCGGTAGTCGGTGACCGCACCCTGTCTCGTTTATTATTCTCACTTTCATGCGGGGTTGAAAGTTGCATCAGCGACCTCCAGAATCGTGGACGATCACGAGGTATATAAGGCGATGTGTCACGAGGGTTGAGCATCAGTCACCAGTCAGCTGAAGACAGATACGACAATCAACATGAAATACTTGGTGAGATATATATTTTCTTGCTGGAAGCTTTCGGTCGCTCGCCCAAGAGGTTCAGATAAAATTTAATCGTTTGTATCGCATTTTATCTGTGTGATCTTGCGATCGAACAGTAGTCGCCTGTGTTGTAGCATCACAGAGGCATCGAATCATTTCATTCTTTTTTTGGTGAGACACTTATTCTTTTTAGAAGCATTTTATTGCTCGTGTAAGAAGATCAGATAAAACATAATCGATTATTTTTTGTAAATTTTTTTCTATGTAATCATGTGGTAAAATAATAGTTACTTGCCTTGAAGTATCCTAGAAGCATCAAATCAATTAGATTTTTTTTTTTTGATGAGGTACACTGTCTACTAGATTCATTTAATAATTGCACTAGAAATTGAGATGAAATTTAATCTAATTTGATTAGCTATTTGCATTATATTTTAATTTTATGATGAATTAAATAATAGTTGCACATTCTTGAAGTATCAAGAAATATCAAATCATGTTATTTATGTTAGACTTTTTAGTGAGATGCATATTTTTCTTAGAAGTTCTCCAACACTTGAATCAAACATTTGATTCTTTGTATCTTCAAATTAGTTAGCCGTTTCGAAGTATCGTCATGTCACTTTTAGTATCACATTCTTTCGATAAAACAACAGTTACTGTTTTATCGAAAGAAGTCTACTCTCCTAGAGTATTATAATACAAGATCTTCTTCTTGTCGTAATTTAAATTTAAGATTCAATATAGATTCTAAAATCTTGTCTAATATAATTTAAAGTCCCTGACAAATTCGAGACCAATTTTGTCTAACTAATCTGCATTCAAGAATAATCCATCCAGCAAGTCGAGTTAAGTCAGTTGTATGTTAAACACGTGATGGATGCAAAGGATTACGGCTGTTACTTGACAGACAGTTTTTCAAGATTGAAGATTATAAGAATATCAAATTATTACTCATTTCTTTATCTCTATCTAACTGAAATCATTGAATTATCACAACATTACTATATCCTTAGAATATTTCACAAATTCTTTCAAAATCTTACAGATTCTTTCCAAAATCTATAAACTATCACAAATGATCAAATTATCTGTAAATTATTTCACACCAAGTCTTTTTCTCTTTTTGGCCTCTAGCCACTACTTTTATCTCTTGTCTCCAGCTTCGCACAATATTCCAACATCTACCCTATTCTTAAACCACTTCCCTTCTATATTACTAAGAATTATTACCATTGAAATATCCCCAAAATAATTCACAAAAATTCGTTTCATAGATAACCTTGCTTAAATCTTCATCGACGAACTTACAGGTCGTCCTCGTAATCGCTTTGGCTGTTGCCTCGGCCAGCCCCGAGCGTGAACGCCGCTCTTTAGCCTGGGGAGCTCCCGGAGCAGTGGTGTTGGGTGGAGCGCTACCTGGATTGGCTCTAGCTGCTCCTTCAGTCGCGGTTCTTGGGCCCGCTGCCGTACCAGCGGCTGTGGTTGGGCCTGCTGCTGGTGCTACCGCAGTAGTTGGACCCTCTGCAGGTGCTGCCACAGTCGTGGGACCAGCCGCTGGTCCTGCTGCGGTTGTTGGACCAGCGGCTGGTGCTGCTGCGGTTGTTGGGCCTGCCGCTGGTCCCGCTGCGGTTGTTGGGCCCGCTGCTGGTTCTGCTGCGGTCGTGGGACCGGCTGCCGGTAATCGACATAAGTTCAATCGATTAGTTCTAAACGTAGAACCTGCAAAGTAAAGTTTGGTAATTATAGCTGTGCGGCCAACGAAGTATGGCAGCCCGACTATCGGAACTTGGAAATAACTTATGGTTGATAATTCTGGCTAATAGCTAATGGAGATTAACGGTAACTTGATTCGGCAACGTATTGAATTACGCATGCAGTATGCTACCAAACTTTATTGAAGATAATTATACTAAAATATGGCTTTAACAACGAAGCTACATTTCAGTTTGCATCGAGATCAAATAAATTAGAGTGAATTAAGTCGCGAAAGTGCACGTTCATGCAGTATGCTACCAAACTTTATTGAAGATAATTATACTAAAATATGGCTTTAACAACGAAGCTACATTTCAGTTTGCATCGAGATCAAATAAATTAGAGTGAATTAAGTCGCGAAAGTGCACGTGCATCTGCAAATTTCAAGTATTTAAACGAGAACAAGACTCTGTGGCAATTTACGGGCATTGATTCTGAAAAAGAGTGAACATGTTTCTTATGTTTATTTATTAGGAAAGCTATGCAATTATCATGAGCACATTGCAATGCACGAAACTAGTTCTTCTTATTGTTATATAATATTATGATCAGAATAATTCTTATTCGTTTTGTCGTGTAAAAAAATACTGTTGAAATANCATCTGCAAATTTCAAGTATTTAAACGAGAACAAGACTCTGTGGCAATTTACGGGCATTGATTCTGAAAAAGAGTGAACATGTTTCTTATGTTTATTTATTAGGAAAGCTATGCAATTATCATGAGCACATTGCAATGCACGAAACTAGTTCTTCTTATTGTTATATAATATTATGATCAGAATAATTCTTATTCGTTTTGTCGTGTAAAAAAATACTGTTGAAATACTATCTAAGCTATGCAATTATCATGAGCACATTGCAATGCACGAAACTAGTTCTTCTTATTGTTATATAATATTATGATCAGAATAATTCTTATTCGTTTTGTCGTGTAAAAAAATACTGTTGAAATACTATCTATATTTTAGAAATGATGTAATTTCAATTTCAAAACAAATTAATTAGGATTCATAAAATGTCCAAAGCTATTTGAAATTCGACAGATGAATGTACATAGACTTCTCTATACATAAACTTCTCTATAGATATATTTTAGAAATGATGTAATTTCAATTTCAAAACAAATTAATTAGGATTCATAAAATGTCCAAAGCTATTTGAAATTCGACAGATGAATGTACATAGACTTCTCTATACATAAACTTCTCTATAGATAAACTAAAGTTTAATTGCAAAGTCGTATAAGAATAGGAAGGTAAAATAAATCATTTCTCTCGAAGGCTCTATATTTGATAATAAAGTTAAATAACGAAATAGTTTCCATATAAATCAAAGTAAAGTGACACAAATCGTTCAATAATAAAATACAGCAGAAGAATGTGCATAGGAGTGGAAACTTAAAATGATCCTTAAAATTTAGTAATCATATAAATCAAAGTAACCAAGTATAGAAATTAAAATTTAATATTATTGTATATTATAGGAAGTCTCAAACGAGTATCAAATCTTTTTTTGGTATTAGGTGCCGCGGTGATCTCTGGTCCTGCGGGAACTGTGTTGGCGCCAGCACACGTCGGGTAGAAAGTCAACTGTAACCCCTGGACTCCGTCTCAAAAGTAAAAGACAACTCGAACGATCTCTCTCGTGAATCTGCAAGCGGCCACACGTCAATCTCCATCCGTGGGGCTTCGATCAAAGCTCAACGTCGTTTCGACCAGGAAACACATCCCGAAAATGACAATCTTTTTTCTCTTATCTCATCCAAAAAAAAAAAAAGAGAAAAAAATGTCACAGCGACCGAGTTTCCACACGATTTTATCGCGATTTATCCCGCTTTGTAACTCGTTGCACCCTCGATACGCTTTTTTAAGTAATAAGTAATAAACGAAGCTCCATTGTACGGTAGTTTGTTTCTGGAATATGTTCAATCCCGAATACACCTTAATCCCCCAGTAGCCGAAGCGAAACAACAACTCGTTTAATTGAAGTTTAAATACTACTTGGCCGGTGATAAAAGTTACCAAGCACTGGTCGTCCTCCGAGGACCCAGTTTCTAATTGGATTGTTAAACGCGTTATCGTCGTTCCTTCGGCCGTGGCCGTTGCCAATGAAAGGACACGTGAAATAATGAATCCGTCGCGACTTGGCTGGCCCGCGAGCCAACACCGCCTGCAACTTGAAAACTATTTTATTTAAGGTGCAAATAACTTTCCTCCGTTATAAGTTGGATTGCAAACTGCGTGAAAGTGACTGCAAATTACGGACGAATGGATTGTCCGAGTTTCTGAATTTTTATGAAAATGGCACCTTAATCTATATTTCAGGACGAAAATTGCTTTAACGCAATGTTTCATTTGTAATTGATTTGTATCTTGTTGAACTACATAAGATACTATTATATTCGAAATTTTAAAATGGTTTTGTAATTTTACGAAATTTAAATAAGCTGGAGCAATTTCTTTAAATTTCGTTTACAATATTGCAATAAATTATCGGCCGACGAGTTTATTTATTAAATGGCGAGTAAATGCACTTTCAGTTAAAATTGAATTGAATCGTAACGATGTGGCAATTGATGTTTTTGAAAAATTGACAACTCTGTTGTTAACACGCGCCGACATTACGGGAAGAATTTAATGAAATTTATAATTTCAACCACACACTTCGTAAAGAATTTCAACCACACACTTCGTAAAGAATTTACAATTCCTTCCGCTAAAACGGAAAATAAAAATCAAATATAAATAGGAAATTGAATTTATCGAATTACTAAGCAATTAAATAAATATTCCCAATCAAAGTACAAATTAAATTTCGAAGGATTATAGTTAATTATAATATCGATATATTATCAAAGTAATTAAATTTGAACAGATTTATAGATATAATCATATTATAATCAGATTATTTTCTAATCTAATCGTGATTCAATCTTTTCTGACAGAAAAATATCTTCTACGATTTTCTCTGTAAATTTTTCAAAACTTCATCTCGTACTACAAAGTATTTGTCGAACAAGTAGAAATCGGAGATCAGAACTGGGGATAATCGAGTTAATCCTGAACAGCAACGCTGTCAAATTGAGCGACACGTGTCAAGTGTTTCAATTGAAAATAATTAGACGACCTTTGTTATCTCTTGACACAAAATATACACGAGCGAAACGTAAATTACAGATATTAAAACGAAAATCACAGAATCGTACATTATGGAGAGACGCGGCGGCAGACCGTGCATTGTATTACAACGTGGAAACGCGTTTAATTATCGCATTTCAATTACTTTTGACCCGGGATAATTATTAAATCGATTCTTTGGCCAAGCGCCCCAACTGTTGCGTTAATGGCATACATTTGTAATTAACTGATTAATCGTACCACTCGTATGTTTACACGTTGAATGCGTTATTAACGCGCGGACTGCATAACCACGATAATTAATGCATGAATCGAAGGGCCAAAATAATGCCAGACATTTTGCATCGCTGTGAATTTCCCCGACGATACATATTTTAATTAAATTGTTTACGAGCAATTACGTCACCGGTATGTTGCAATATAATTCTATTTCCAATTTGTTGCACTTTACTAATCTAATCTAATTAGACAGTTAATTTGTTTGATATAGTGCTCGGATTAAGTTTGAATTATTAGCAAGAATAGTACTTTGGTTCTAACGATGGAAGGAAGATCACTGTTGAGATGAAAATTTACTATTATTTTGTTGACAAATTTCTTTCTTTTTTTTAGTTTAGACATTTAGAATACCGTGTACAAAAGTATCCTGGGTAATTCACATAACTTGCACACACGAAATAACTTTTAAATTACGCGTCTACGTGGAAAATTGTTTAATACAAAAATTATATGGTTTTAAGAGAAATATGCCACATTGTATCAGTCTTTTGTAAGTTTCGAAATTTCCAAGGTCATCTTTATTTTTTTTTTTTTTTTAATTGGACCATA
>NIPQ01089718.1:0-10606 GCA_002806875.1 Lepidotrigona ventralis hoosana
AGAGAGAGAGAGAGAGAGAGAGAGAGAGAAACTGGCGAGAGGCAACCGAGGAAAAATTATCTCTCTCTCTCTCTTTCTCTCCCTCGAGAGTCACCGAGTTTCGAAAATTACCGCCGTTCAACGACGCCGTCGACGAGTCCCATTTTGTCCGCGCTGGTTTCAATGTTTGCTGATAGAGGCGAAGAGACACGGATTAAAAATCTAACAGAGAGAGAAGAAATTATTTACCAGATAAATATGTGCAAAATATGTCCTCTCCATTCTGCGATAATTTGTCTATCAAACACTACTCTCGTACCATCGTAAATATTCGAACAAATCTAGTGCTAATCTACCTACACTTACGAACGGTGGTGCATTTCAATTAACATCTGGCGGAAGAAATTTATGAGATAAATATTTTTTCTACAAAATATTCTTTGCCTGACGTTTTACGATAACGTTGTTAACTCACCAACTCGTTCATTATAGTTTTATGTACGGATGTTTCTCTTTTAATCTTCCAGGTCTGCTTAATACTGTTCTAAACTACAGTGCTTATAAATAATATTCATTAAATGTTGTATTTATACTCTAGGAAACTTCTCCTAATGATCTTCCAAATCTACTTGAACGCTTACAAAANAAAAAAATTAAAAAAAAAAAAAAAAAAAATCTATGAGACAAATATGTAAAATAACTTTCTGTCAAACATTACAGTTACACTCTTGTTCACAAGTACTAATAATCTTCCAAATTATATTTACAATCAACGCACATTTAATGCACGTTTAAATTGAAATCTGACAAAAGAAGGATAGACCAAAAGTTTCTTGCTTAATTTATATAATAGATCATCGATATAAGAAAGAAACTAATTTTATTAATTTTAAGTTAAATTTAAGTTCGAACATGATTTTTTCATTAAGTTTTAAAAATTATTTCTTTCGAACGTTGACTGCCATATATAATAAAACAATTACGGATTTATTTCAGTAGAAAGTGATTTTTGGCCCAAAATACCTGTCTGGTATTTATATTTTACGATAACTTATCTATTAAACATTCCATCTACTTAGACTTTCGTTCATGGTAGTTTATACGAAGCTCAACTTTTCCTAATAATCTTCCAGGTTTAAGTGTTCGTAATACTGTTTTTTTAACGCTTATAAACAACGGTGCATGTACCTTTAAATTACAATCTAACAGAGAAAAATCGGTGAGATAAATGAGATAAATGATACTTTTTGCCTGATATTTTGTACGAACTCTCGTTCGTAATAGCTTTTATACGAAAGCTTTTTCTAATAATCTTCCTAAAGATCTACTTAAATATTCCGTTTTAACGCTTATAAACAACGATGCATGCTTTATCCTTTAAATCAAAATCTAAAAATACTGTAAGAAAAATATAAGAAAAATACTTTCTGTCTAACATTTTCCGATAACTTAATATTAATCTTCCAATTAACTTCTAAATCTAAAATCTGAAATAATTCATAATACTGTTTTAACACTTTGAAAAACGACAGTGCATTTGAATTAATAATCCAAACGACAGAAAGAAATCTAAGACAAATGCGTGTCGGTGTTGCCGGGTACTTTACGAAAATTTACCTGTCAGACGTTGCACTTGCTATAGTCTCATAAATATTCATAAATATTCAAACGTTTAACGAAACTTCTGCCAATAATAATAACTTTCATAAATATTCAAACGTTCACACGAAACATTGCCTGATAATCTTCTCAGCGCTACTTGAACTGTTTCCAACACACACTCAATGTGCACGCACCTTTATATCACACCGTTTTACAAGCCATTCAGTTTATTACTTTCGTGCGCGAGAAATTCGACAGCTTAACAAGATAATTAATTTGCGTTGCGTTGTGTGTTGGCTAGGCTCGGGAAGACGCGCTGGTGGAGAACTTGCTGAAACTTTTGGTGAAGCTGGCTGAGAATCCAAGCCGGTGGGAGCGCGTGCAGAAACTGCTGGGTAAGTAACGCTTTCGACATCTTGGGGTGTGTTGGAGAGGGGTTCCTTGGAAAGAGCCGAGCGGAGGAATTCCACGGGCACAAGTGGTGGTAGTTTGAAATTGGTATTTCGATAAATAGTTCGGTCCTCGTTATCCTCGTCCTCGTCGTCGTCGTCTCTCGAAGTAATCCTCCTGCATCGACGAGGGGTCGTTCGCCCCTCCCACGAGGGTCTACGTCTAACGAAGATCCGCGTGTGCAGCGAATTCTCCAGCTTGTTCGCACCGTCGAAACACGGAACACCGAAGAGACGACGGAGACTTGAACCCGGTTCATCGACTCGCTGTTTGCTCGCGAGACGATGAACAAGGGACAAGGATGATCGAGCAAGTTGCGTCTCGAGACTTTGTTGCCGAACGTGCAACCGGCGACCCCGCCAGGAAGTAACCTGTTGCAACCCACTCCCCACTCCATCGTCAACTTCTTCGGTTAATTATCTTCGCTTAAGACGCGTCTTATATCCGGCGGATAACGGCGAACAAGCAGAAAGCAGTCGAGATGGAAAAACAGATAGGTAGATGGCACGATGATACTGATCGAGTCTGGGATCTGGCATCTTGCAGATTTCACTCGTACGTAGTTTGTAAAGGAAATTTAAATTTAAGGGAAATGATGACACGGTAAATTCTGACGAGAGAGATACGCACGTTGATCAAATCGAGCAGATCGAGTAGATTTCTTGCAGATTTATTAAGCGATCTCGGACTTACTCCTTAGACAACCTGTTTTGTTTTCATGCTTTCTTCGTTTTTTTCGTCTTTTTTTTTTATTCTTTTGTGCTTTATTTTACTCAGTTTATGACACATCGTGTTAGCTTGTCAAGTTAGGAGGTTTTTACATATTCTCAAGGCTCAGTATCGTTCGAAATGTTTCTCAATATGTCACAAGTAACTATTATAGTGTGTATCATGTAGATAAAATAGATTTATTCTTCAAAATAATTTACTCATTTTTTTCTACTAAATACCATTACATATTTTCCTTGCCTTAAAAGTATAAAAATCGTCGTCCACGCACAAATGGAAACTTGACTGTCAAATACGGATGACGTAGCGATCAACGTGTTAAAAAGAACACGAGATTCGCGCCAGACGAACACTCGTAAGACCTGTCTTAAACCTGTTAAATTTCGACTATCTGCGAGAAGCTTTTCGTTTGGTAAATCAGATAAATCTTCCAGTGGAAGATCAGTTGCAAGACCAAAAGGAGAAAGAAGTCACAAAAGAGGAAGATGTATGCTTAATCGCGTTCGAGGCAGGCCAGGCAGGATCCAATAAAGCTTCACAATAGGTCGATTAGACGGATAGCGTCTGCATTATTGTTCCCTGACAATTAGTCGATCCGTACAACGGTGGAAATCAATGTAACTCGCCCGCGGGAAATCCTCTCCCGTTTGGATTTTGCGCTTCGCTTCCATCCCTCGACTCTTTCTCATCCTTCGTCCCACACACACACACACACACACACACACACACACACACACACTTCTTCGCCCACTCATTCGATTACTTCCTGGCACGTGAACAATACGTTAACCCATTTCACGCCACGATGTACTCTTGCCATTTCGTGTTTCTCCGACGAGATTAGCCGGAAACAAAGGGAATGAATTCGGAATGGAGTCGGATCGAGCCGTGGAAAACACTTTCCTTGACCAATTGTCGCGCGACGGATCTTTCAAAATCGCGGGACTGTGACTTCGAGGAATTCGCTGGTAATGCTCGAAGTTGGGGAAATTAATCTTCCGAACTTTGGCGAAAAAAAAAGAAAAGAAGTTGAATTACTGCCCTGCGGTAAAATTCGGAGAAAGTCGACTCGACAAATAGTTTTCATGATTGAAATTCTTGATTGGTTTGGAAGTTGAAAATCTCCCGCGGGCTATGTCGTATTTCACTTTATTAAAAAAAAAAACAAAAACATGAATATTTAAGTATTTCATACTTTGATATTCGGGAAAATTAAATATTCAAAACTGTTGTTACATCGCCTGAAATGTTCTTCCTTTTCCAGGAAAAATCTTAGAAATCGCCACGGTGCGTAGAAAATTTCGTACGTAGAAAAATGTTTTCTCGTCCAGATTCATTGAATCTGCAATGAAGTGCAACATCAGGATTATTGCAGACCGTTCTCGCAAAGTACTCGTTTTCACAGTGAAAAATGCTCGTCTGTATATTTGCTCGAATGAGGCCACTTGTTGATAAGTTTGATTCATTCGGAAGGTAATTACAATTTGTGAACAGATCAACCAATTAGATCGATTTCGATCATTTGAAAAAGTCAGAGTCACGTAACGTCAACTCGAATCACGTAAACTCTTTGGCAACGTGAAACAAAATTTTCAGGCTGTCGTTGAAGTGTCCGAACACATCAACGCGAGCGAAATTTTGAACGAAATTCAACAATTTCTTCTGCCGTTGTCAAAGAAAGTGTGTGCGCGCACGCATTGAGAGATTTAGAAAAAAAGGATTAAAGCGCGATGCAGTCCTTTCGAAACGGCAGCGTGGCAAAAGCCCCCTCTCTTAATTTCGTGACTAACGCGCGGCGCACGGGTGGAGTAATGTTATACGGGGACAGTGAATAATCCAGGAACAAGTTAGTCCGTGCATCGGAGCCCGTGGTGTACAGTAGGTAAAGCGCTTTGCGCGCGAAACCATCTTAATCTCCATTACAGGAACAATGCCGCTTTAATAATGGCCATTTGCCTCGGCTGATGGATGAGCGCCGGCCGCGGTGGCGGAAGAACTCGCTTCGAATGGACTCGTATCGCGACACGCTTTTTATGAAAAATAAATCGATGGGAGACGAATTTCCACAGGGTAAAAAAAAAAGTTTGTCCGTCGGTATCATACATGAATTTTAAATTTCAAAGTCAACATTTTTTCTTTCGTCGTACGAAGGTGAAATATTTCCAAGGAACCTAGAATTGTTCACTTGAAAAATGGCAAAAATCATTTAACACTGCGGAGGCGTGGGTTCTAACAGCGACTTTATGGTCCTGGCCACGTGGATGTCTATTTTAGATTTCCAATAACGTTAATAGTTAATTTTATTACTTGATTATATAAACTCAATAAAACTGGCACAACTACCACTAGCGTGAGAACCATCTACGCGTTCAGAACCATAAAGTCGCTGTTAGAACGTATGTGTTTGTTCGATTAAGAAACTTCTCTGCCATTTTTCAAAAGAACTATTTGGATCGTTGGGAAAGTTTTACCTTCGTGATGAGTAGAGTACAATGAAAAAAAAAAAAGAAAATTTTAAACATCACGTTGTATGCATATACATTTACATGTAATTGCAACGCAATTACTTACTGATCTTCGATCGAAAGAATTTAAATTTAAAATTCGAAGATTACAAATTCGAATTGTAGAACCATAAATAATTCGTACCCACGAACGTAACTTGATATTACAAAGCAACCGGTTAAGCTGGCAGTACATATGTACATGTGTGGGATTCAATGGAATGACCGATTTGATAATTAATTATGGGTAATTCGTTCAGCCATGAATAGAGTTAATATTCGCATACGTTTGTATACAGATCGAATTATCTAACTAACAATAAGACTTTAGAAGCTGGAATATTTTCGAAACGATTAATTACATCCAAGAAACAAGTTTTAGAAAAAAGTTAAATGATTTCGATTTATTTTAAAATGTGTGTCAACGAATCATCGGAGAATATAAAAAAAATGTGTTTCAGCACATCTTGTAACAGAGTGAAACAAACATTTATTTTACTCTAATCGCAACAAATAATTAACAAAACGTTACACAATCTCCTGTTATTAGTTGCGCTACGTATAAATTCGATACTCTACGAGTAACATTCGACACTCTGAATTATTTTAATTAAAATATCTCCTGGACTGAAATGGTTTTTCGTTACAAATTTTTTATAGAGAATAACGAGCTGAATCGAATAATGTATTAAAAGTGTATATGATACACTTGATGTAATAATGTATTAAATCGAATAGTGTATTAAAAAATATACGATTTCATTAAAAAAAAAGAAAGAGACAAATTAAACTTTTATGCATCAACATTAAAAAATATTAATTACATCACTTAATGCCCCTTTCGAAATCTTTCAACTTTTGTTCAAAACATTCTTTCGAACAATTAATCGTTTTGAAAATATTTCACCTCGAGTGACTTCTTAGGCGACTCACCCGGTATACAAGGTGTCCCGAACTTAAACGACGAAATTACGAGGGCTTGATGTACACACAAAAAGAAGAAAGAAATGTAATATAAAGTTTGCCAGGAAACTGTTCGCCTTGTTACAGAGTTATAAACAACTATTACATGCATGAAGTGGCATTTTTTTTTACCTTTTTTTTTTTTTTTTGTTTATGAAGTACTTTAAAACAAAAGATTTATTCAACAAAAGAGCTCACTAGAGCTCCACATGGAGAACTAATGCAAAAAAATTAAAAATGTAATTTTATTGAAATTCAGGAAACTTTATAGTGTTATTAATTCAAGCTTGATGGAATTGTTTCTTGATGTTTCATGGTTATTATAATTAATGATACGAATTGATGTATTATACGTAATTGTTATAATTAATGATACGAAAATCATCGATATTATATGTTATTATTATATGCAATTAATGGTACGAAAATTATCGTTACATGAGAAAAAGGAAATGGAAAATTCATCGCATATTTCGTACGTACAATATTTGTTCAACTCTGTAATAAAGCGTTTGGTGTCGAATTTTACGTAATTTTTCTCTTCTTTTTACGTCATTGGATGAACTTCGAGATACACTCTGTGCATATTATATAGTATTAATGTTATTTCAGTAGATGAACGTAAAACACACACGTACGCCTGCATTGTGGTTAATAAATGTTACTCTTCACTGGGAATCCCACGTGAATACTCGCCGTTTCAGCGTGTACTGCTGCGATTAAGCAAATAATACACAGAAAACGTTCATTCCGTAATTAATTTGTTGTGCATATAATCATAATTTTCACTTAGAAACGTAGAAACGTTAAAGAATTAAAAATTAATTGTATGTTAAAATTGAAAAGACATGGACAATTTTAATTCAAAGGAACGCGAACAGGCGACTACTATGATCTCTCTTTGACAGCGAACACGGAGAACGAGCTGAAGCTGTCCGGGAACGAGTTGGACCCGGCCAAACGAAGCTACGAGTCTACCTCCACTCTGTTCCCGACCACGTCGGTATCATCAAACGATTCGAGAAAGTCTCGCAAGAAGTTGAAGAAGAAGAAGAAGAAGCCGAGGCATCGTTACATCACGAGCACGTTAACGTCCGTGCCGGCGACGCCTTCGCTGTTGACCACCACAGAGACGCCCTGGCAAACGACGCCGGTCCAATGGCGTCTGGTGGCCGAGAGGCTCTTTGGCCCGCCCTGGCAACAGGATCTCCACGATGAAAGCGAAAAAACCGCAAGCCAGCGTTACGCCAGCGTCTCGCAGAGTCCCAGAGGCTTGCCTTCCATCAGAGAGCTGATCGAACAGAACAAGTCGAAAAGCAGCGGCAAGTCTTTCCCCTACGATCGGAAGCCAATACTGAGGGAGCACGAGGCTGCCGAACTTGGCAATCAGAGGCCGATGCGGTTTGGCAAGGTCGCTGCGCGTAGCAAGCCGCACACAGAGTTCGCGAGCGTGTACGACAAGCCTACAGGTGAGTAGGTTAAGTCATTTGAATTCCCTATTTTTCTTTAACTTCAGCAGCTGCAGTAAAGAAAACAATTTATATGTATATGTGTTGTGGCCGTGACAACGCAGTGGGGAGATGCAGTGGAGGGGATAGCGATCAGGGAAGTGGGGGTAAAGGCGCCGCCAGTTAGCCACCTCTGGTGTGAAAAATAACGCGAAATTCAGTCCTTTCATCGATTTACTTGTTACTTTGTATTATTCCGTATGAACAATTTTTAATTTTCAATCGATTCCAATGGCAAAAACTTTTGATCAAACGAAGTATTGCTTTACTCTGTCTTTGGGATATTCTAGCGAAACAATCAAGTTTCGAATGCTTCTCGATGTAAAATTTATTACTTCTTGCTTGTATTATTCTGTGTAAATGCAAAAACTTTTGATCAAACGAAGTATTGCTTTACTCTGTCTTTGGGATATTCTAGCGAAACAATCAAGTTTCGAATGCTTCTCGATGTAAAATTTATTACTTCTTGCTTGTATTATTCTGTGTAAACAATTTTTAATTTTCAATTTAGCAGCAACCTTTTGATCAAACGACGTATTACTTTGCTCTGTTTTTTGGGGGTATTCCAACGAAATAATGAAGTTTCAAATACTTTTCGATGTAAAATTTAATTCCTTTCCTCCTTGTTTAACAATTTTTCATTCTCAATCGCTTTGAACGAACGACTGAAATTTCGAATCCTTTGGACCGAAAGCGCTCGAGCACTCTCTGATCTTTCAGACGCAGAACGCGTGGCCGACTACGACATACCGGAAACGTACCGCCGACTGCGATACAATCAGCTGTCGCCAGCTTGAAATTTCGAATCCTTTGGACCGAAAGCGCTCGAGCACTCTCTGATCTTTCAGACGCAGAACGCGTGGCCGACTACGACATACCGGAAACGTACCGCCGACTGCGATACAATCAGCTGTCGCCAGCGTCGCGAGAATTCTTACGAAGACGCGAGGAGGAATATCCGAACGATTTCAACGTGCAGTCCGATGGATTTCCCGCCAGTGAAGAGTACGAGCCAAGATCGCGAGATTTCGCGTTGAGCAAAAGTTGGCCGGACTTGTCCTCCTACGGGTACAACCCACCCTGGAGAGCCGAGGAACGTCCTCTGTTGCCTGTTCCCACCGGGAAATGGTCTTGGAGACAACCAAGCTCGAACGAAGCCAGCTATTGGTCGCAACGCGATAGCTTTCTACCGATTGAGAAGAACTATTGGTCCGTGTTGGACAACGAGCAGGAAGCCGAAGCCGAGAAGATGTGGCAGCAACAACGAGTCCAACACTCGTGGAACAGGGACAGGCCCAACTGGCCCGCAGAAAAACCTGTGAAAGTTGCGCCCTCGTGGCAACAAGGAGAGAGGCTCGCGAAATTGTACGATCGCGATCAGGCGAACGGCGTCTGGGAGAAGAGCAAGAATCGCTCCGAATCGAACGACAGATCGTCCGCGAAACAGGAGAAGAAGGAGAAAGTCGTACTGCCTCAGATAACCATGAAGACATGGAACAGCCTGACCTCCGATCCAGCCACGTGGCCTCACAAGCTACCGGGCGCGAAACCGTGGCCGAAAGACGAGAACGGCAAGTCGTACAATCCGAATGCCGACTTGGTGAAGAAATTGGGCTTGGATAAGCAGAGCGGCGCCGGCTGGTCGAAGAAAGAAGCCGAGAAGTCGAACAATGAGGGGAAACCGAAGGACGAGAAGCAGGGCAGACTGTTCTCATCGAAAGAAGAGGAGGAGGAGGAGAAACTGTCCTCTTCGAACGAGGCTGCCAGGCACAAGTCGTACGACGACAGAAGCAACTTTAGCGACTACAAGACGAGATCCGGGGAGTCGATGAAACCGTGGGCGATGCTGTCGGATTCCAAGGGTTCGAAGGATGATTGGATGAAGGCGGAGAATATGCAGAGGGATGATCCGGTCGCTTGGAGAAGAAAGTACGAGGGGAAGAATTCGTGGAGCGAGGAAGCCCATGCTTTGCCCAAGATCCAATCGGTCGGCGCCTGGGTAATGGCGGCCGATCAATCCACTTGGAAGCCGTACCAGATCAAACCGATAGAGCCTGCCGACGAGAATAGTTCTCGAAGGTGGTCCTCCAAGCCGCTTGGAAGGTCGAACACCGACGCCAAATGGACGGGCAAGGGATCTTGGCCCGAGAGAGCCAACGACTCCTGGATGGACCAATCCCAGAGTATAACCCTGTGGCCTGAAGAGAAGGCAAATATCCCGGAACTCTGGTCCGAGAAGTCGAGCAAACCGGGCTCGTGGTTCGCGAAAGCCAAGGAGGGCAACTCCGACTCGTGGAAAGTGAAAGGAGAGTGGTTGTCCAAGCCAGAGTCCGCCTCGTGGATGTCCAAGATGGGGGACAAGAGTTCCTGGGCGACGAGAAGCGGCTCCTGGTCGACCAAGTCCAACGAATCGTGGACGTCGAAGACCAACTTGGACAACGTGTCCAAGTTCAACGACGATCCGTGGCCGGTGAAGGCCAAGGAGGAGGATCCCGCGGATTCTTGGACGAAGAAGTCCAACGAGCAGAACAACTGGACGGCGAAAGGCAACGAGCTATCCCCGTGGCAGCAGAAGATCAACGACGAGTGGAGTTACGGGAAGACAAGCTCGACGGGAACCTGGCCAGCGAAATGGAAGCAGTTCGCGTATCACCGAGTGACCGCGATGCCCATCTCGAAGCCCGGAACCACGGCCGACGCGACCTCGTCCAAGTCAAAAAACGCGTTCGTCGCGGTGTCCGCGGTTTCTTCGCCCAAGTACACCGGAAACGAGTGGAGAAAGAACGAAGACGACCCAAGGAGCGAAAACGGCCACGCGGACGAACAGGAGCGGACGGGTAATCAGGTGCAAGTGGGCCTCGAGCGACCGAT
>NIPQ01089720.1:0-30696 GCA_002806875.1 Lepidotrigona ventralis hoosana
TGGTGCACTTCGGAGGGACGTGGCCCCAGTTCAGACGCCAGTTGATCACAGGCGTAGGCACGCCGATAGCTGTACAGGTGATGATCAATATTTCCCCTTGGGACAGGATGATCATCGGCGGAGGTGGCCTCACTATGTAGACTGGAGAGCATCCTACTTCGTCGCTACCGTCTATGCAGTCTCTCTCGAGGTCGCAGTGGTAACTCTTGGGTATACACTGATCGTGGCTGGCGCAGGCATACTCTGTGTACCGGCAGGGAGAACCTGGTGGGTTCGGGGTACAGTTCTCTTCGTCGCTGCCGTCAGCGCAGTCTTTGTCGCCGTCGCAACGCCACACTTTGCTCACACACTCTGTGTTGTTGCAGCGGAACTGATTCGGCTCGCAGCCGTGGGGGCTGCAACGCATCTCGTCGGAGCCATCGGTGCAGTCTAGCCTACCGT
This sequence comes from Lepidotrigona ventralis hoosana, assembly GCA_002806875.1. Taxonomy (NCBI): domain Eukaryota; kingdom Metazoa; phylum Arthropoda; class Insecta; order Hymenoptera; family Apidae; genus Lepidotrigona; species Lepidotrigona ventralis. The sequence continues at coordinate 442 of NIPQ01089720.1, forward strand.
TGCACACGTACGACTTGGGAATGCATTGGCCGTTGCTGCAGGTGGCCTCGTCGTACTGGCACGCGTGGGGTCTGCTCGTTGCTGGTGGCTCGAACTTCTCCACGGTTAGGTACACGCTCACCTGCTGGCCAGAAGTCGACGGAGGGAAGCCAACAGCCTCGCAGATGTACAATCCTGCGTGATCCAGCTGGATGTTCGGGATTTCTAGGCGTCCATTGATGTCTCGAGCACCGGGTGGTAGAGGGAGATTGTTCCCGCGGAGCCAGCGAACTCTGGCGCGGAGGGGACCTTCGTCGCGGCATTGGAACACCACCTCGCGACCTGTTTTTCGTGAAAGAAGCATGTAGTTTCTTTGGAGATGGCTGTCGTTCTGATGTTACGTGTTACTTGTTTCGTATTAATTGGTTTTGTAACGTTGTTGGAAGCAGCTTGTGTTATGAGTAGACTGCGAATGCAATTTTTTCTATACATATTTTTATATTTTATATGTAACTAAACTAAGCAAGACACGCGCTTATTTTAGTTACGTATTAAAATATGCTTTTTCCTGTTAACGTATGTACATGTGAAAATATACTTTTGCACAAACATCCGCAGTCCAGCAGCGAAAATAGTTTTATTGTTCGAATGTGAGTGAAACGTGGTGTTGTTTGTGAACGACGCTACCGGAAAACAATTATTAAAATATTAAGTTGCAAGGTAATGATCTTTCTTTAGACGATGTCCGCATGCACTCTGTGTCTGTTGGTAATTATGAATTAATCAACACGAAGCTTTTCGCAGACGATGGACTATTCTAATTTAATATTATATAATTATGAGCATGTGAAATGGTTCTCTTGGATGATTATCTATAATTTCCGATAATCAGTAAATTAATCACATTGTTTCGTGAATCAAAAAACTGCGTAGTTCTCGTAGTTCTTACCTTGCTTCGCTGGGTCTGACCGAGGCAAGAAAAAAGTAATCAAAATTTTTATTAATCATTCTCTCATAATTCGTGATATTGTGTAAAATTTCTGTGTGTAACACCATTATCATTTTTTTTTTTTTTGCATCGTGTATTGCCAAACTTACTTTCTTTGATCACTTGCTCGCTGGGATACGTCTTCAAGCTGAGATGAGAAGGTTCTGCCTCTGATCGGAAAGATTCTCCGTCTGAAAATGGTAGTTAAAATATATTAAGTAATATTTACTTGTAAAGATTATATTATATATGTAAATATTTATATATGTAAATATTATATAATAACATAAGTGATAAATAATTTTATGTATTATATTACATATAAATAAAATAATATACATTCCAGTAATAAAACAATTGCATCAAATATTGTGTATATAACGTGGGTAATAGGATTAAATGTATCAAGTAAGATACGTGAAAATTAGAAATAACTACATACAGCAATTTTCTTCATCAGATCTGTCTCTGCATTCTGGCACTCCATTGCAAAGTGAGGACTGTGGTACGCAGTGTTTGTCCCTGGTACACATAATGTAGCCGGATGGGCAACTACCAGGCATTGGATCAGGGCCTTGAGCTAAAAAAGAATTTTATATATTTTCCACTTGAAAATATCAATACAAAATAGTTATACTGTTCTACAAGTATTAGTAACTGGAAAAGAATACAGAAAGCTGTATTTATATTATTTTAATTGTCAAAGTGAATTTTATTCTATTATAATTTAATTCTATTTAATTTGACTAACTTTTAATTTTATTTAATCTTCACTGCATAATCTTCCAGTGGTCATCATTTTTCTCTGACCCAATAAAATACGGTTCGTTGTAATTAAATAATTAAAGAAACAGATAATAATTAAATAATTCAAATTATAATTAAATAGACTTTATTTTAATATATTTAATAATTATATTTGCAAAAATTTGTACTTTAGTTTTCTCCTCTAATTTTATTTGTAACCATGAACAATGTGAAATCTTACTACAATAATCTTCGTCAGATCCATCAGTACAGTCGATGAAACCGTTGCACTGTTGATCAGCCCTGATACAATCTCCAATCGTGCATTGAAACTGATCCTTGCCACAGCCTACAAACATGTTGATATATTGTAACAAATAGAATCGACTCTTGAAGAGACACGATCGTCTGAATCGTTAAAAAAACTTGAACGAGGCACAAAAGGATCTATTACTGTTTTAAATAACTGTCTAAAGAATGAAAAAAGAGCATGGATCACCACAGTACCTAAAAACCGCTAAGAAGACAGACAGAAAATAGTTGATATATGTATATGTACGTGTACACACAGATAAAAAATGGTGAGACGTTTTAATCATCCTGATCAGATGATAAATTTTCCTCTTCCACTGATTGGAATAAACGAGATAATAATACTCAAGATTTGATTCAATTTCAACTTTGCTTTCGACTCAATTATTTATTTAATTCTCAATTTTAATTTTTGTATTAACTTAGCTTAACTTAATTTTTAATTTCAATTACAATTCCTTAGATCTTAGTTTTCAACCGGGAAAACAAATTAAATTAGCAACGTGTAAAGCTCACACAGATCAGGAGATTAAACCTCCCAATGTTAAGTCTTTCTGTGTGCGCTCGTTAATGAACCAGAAACTGTTGTAACTATTCTACGATACACAGAACATAGTCTACCATTGATCACTTCAGGTATTTTACACCTCTTTTATTCTAGTAAATAAAAAAAAAAAAATAATCAACTGTGTCTCATGCCATAACAGGATCTACAACTAGCTTCGTACCATAAATCAGGCAACGGATGCACTAAATAAATTTACAAACAGGGATGCGTTGTGACTGACGTTGAGTAGAATTCATTCAAGTCTCTCTACTCGAACAACCTACACACCTATTCGGCTGCTAACACAGACTGAAAGAAAATGCAGAGTCTAGAAAATCTGTGACGTGTCCAGGGTTCATATGAAGTTTTCGTTAGGATCAACGAAATATCGCAAAAATCACTTAAAAAGTCGCGAACAAAACCAAACAAACGATGCGTTGACAAAGTTCAAATTAAGTCACATCTGTCAGCAGATCACATAGTTTTTGGATAAGTGATCTTTCCTTGGTTAAGTTTCCTTTTTTGAACATTTAGCTTACTTTCTGGCAAATTCAACGATAAAAAGATATTCAACACTAAACGTACCAAGCGGGGTCAAATGATCCCTTTTCAAAATTTACTTTAAAATCGTACATTCATTGTTATTTCTTTCGCTAATCAGACTTTTTGTAAATTCTTATATTATCTGATTATTCAATTTCTCGTTTTCTGTTTTTCTCTTAGCTTATTTTTTTTTACCGAGAAAAATTCTTTGCATACCTTATGTACCGCGAGGGGTCATTTAACCTCTTATGGTAAGATAGGTATATGTAAAATGCCGGTACGTTTAGAATTGGATAGTAATAAAAACTAAAAAGCAGCAATTATAGAATTAAATGTCAAGCTTAAGCTTTCAAGTAATTCAGTTATTACTTGACCTTTCGCGTGAATTCAATTATTAACTAAGTAATCCAATTTGTTGAAAATTTATTTTCCTGTCAATTGCCTCTGCATGGAAATCACGAGATCTTCCATCCAAAAACTAAAGTGACTGATTAAATTAAACGTTAGAAAGTATTTACATGTGTACCAATTGAACAGAAGCAAATATAAGAGTGAAATTAGAGTGAAACGAGTTTGAAAGGATTGGACACCAACAGATGATCAAGGCCTGCCCAGTGATCTAACCGAAGCAATACTGTTCGTCGGTAAAGTCGCGGCAATCGTAGAAATGGTCGCAGTGGTGAGTTTCAGGAATGCAAGTGCCATCAGCACAAACAAAATCATCCGGAGCACAACTCCTTGGAGTGCTTAGGTTAGTCGGCGCCTGATAATCCGTATTGTAATCCTTGCTAGCTTGGTTCACGTGGGTTAGCCCCACCAGGGTAGTTCTACCTAGAAGTAACCGAATCTGAAACTACCTTTTCACCTGGCACACTCTTTCAGTCATTTCAACTGTTTCTTTACCACCGATCATTCACCATTGTCGTGGAATTTTAACCCTGCGACTACTTACTACTGCGATTCTGGTCTCCTCCACCTCTGTAGGAAGAGGCAGTCGTCGTCTGATCGACTGTTTTTACAAGTTATTTCAGCGTGTGATTTATCGTGTACCCTCAAACTGATAGAAGATACTTTTATAATTAGAATAGTTGATAATACAGTGGGTTAATATTAATTAATACTGCAGTACATAGTGCTAGTGTAAATAGTTAATGTAGTTAATAGTACATTAATGCTATAGTACTATAAGTAGATAGTATAGTACTAAACTAGTATAGTATATATACATATATACTATTGTACATATACTAGTATAAGTAGATAGTTACTGTAGTACTAAACTAGTATATAGTATACTAGTATATAGTATAAGTATTTAATGTAATATTAATACTACACTATATTAATACCATACTAGTTAATACTATAGTACATAGTTAACACTTAGTAACAATTTATAGTCTATACTATAACGTTGAGAGTGTGATTTTGTTTGACCCTCTATCAGTCTGGTATACAATTTAGGCCATTTGCAATTGAGTCGGTGCACGTACAAATTCGGTGCGGCAAAATTGGTTGCCTCTAGCAGGCGGTGGACACGGTGTCACGGCCAAACACTGCGTGTGCACCTGGTGCATTGCGTGATCTACTGGATCAAGTGTGCAAGACTTGAATAGAGAGTTATGTACAAACAGTGGAAACGGCCACGATATGGTCGGACATCAGAGATCCTTGCGAAACTTAACTGATCCTTAGGAAACATATTTCTGGTAAAAACAGACTTCTTCCATAAGTGCATAGAAATCGACAGTCTACCGATATGAGGTATAATTTGTCCTTCCAATAGACTGAAGTACACTGAAATATTAAAATTCCAATGATTGTTTTCGAAATCAGATTGCAGTTTCTAACAATTGAAATTTTATAAACTTCATTTAAATTTAATTGAACTTGAACGAAGTTACCCAAGTCGTGTGATCATCCTATTTAAAATAAACAAAGAAAGAAGTCTATAATCTATAAGTTCCGAACCTGAACAAATTGTCAGGGCAATAAATTTGAATCCCTAAATCACTCAATGTGTTTCTTAAGGAACCAGTCTGAATTTCGAGGATGAACTTAGGCACAGCTGGTCCCTGCAGCCTTTTCCACCAAGTTTGGGCCAGACTAGATCTCCCCTACATGACGTTTAGGACACGTTTCAGCCGATGCACACGTTCCTGCCTAGTTCTTTCCCTTCAGCGTTTTAAGCTCTCTTAGAAACACGTTGCGGACCTACCTTGTAGACAGTTCGCCTCGTCATCTTCGTGAGGACAATCTGGTCGTCGATCACAGACGGCCGATTGTGGGATGCACGTTCCATCGCGACACGTGAACTCGTCGGACCGGCATCCTGCTGGTGGTGTCACAACGTTGTCTGGAATTTGCAACATTTTATTTTATTATTTGTTCTCATCAATCACTTTGAACACTACTCATATTTTTATTCATTACCAATAGGATATTTATTATTTATTTTAGAATTCTAGTATTAACTGCAATTTGAATCATTTATTATTCATTGAAGTCAAAGATTAGAATGGAAACATTCGGGGATAAAGATTTGGGATTTCTAGCACTTACATTAGTATTAATGTGGATCGAGAATTTGGATTGTTTTCAAGCTTAGAGACTCTTTTATACAGTTTTTAGAACAGTTTATAACGTGGTAACAGTTTGGAAAAATGATAGGATCTCCACAGAGTGAAGGAACTGAAACCAAGGTCTTCGAGATTTCTAGCACAAATTATCTGAAATCCTTACTACAGCCGCGTTCGTCGCTACCATCAAGGCAATCGACGTTGTTGTCGCAGAAGAAGTTCTTCATGATGCAGATCCCGTTGTCGCATGGTAGCTGGCCATCGGGACACTCTGAAAAAACGAGTGGCTGTTAACGCGGGAAAAGATGGTCCTCCTTCCGAAATATCCAAAAAAGAAACTGTGAAAGAATCGGATAAAGGAAAAGGAAAGAAATAGACAGTGTGCTCGCTTCCCCTGGAACCATAGACCCCCATAGACCTTCGTAACGCTATATACAAATTATTCGAAAGCGATTGAAAGAGAGAAGCTCGACTGAACGATTGAAAGGTAGATAAGAAATATATATACAGGTACTGATGGATTTTTCACAGCTCCGATGGCGGAACTGAGAGAGCAAAGGTCGAATAAGTGGTCCATGGTAATTAACCGATCGATAGACTGTCCCAGTCGAGATACCAACAAGAATAAAACCGTCAAACAAATAACGTGCACACTGCCGGTTGTCATGCGACATGTTAAGGAGCGCACATGTACACTGATCCCATGGAGGGAATTCTCTATGGTGTCGTGACAACGTACACCGGGTCCTTGTTTATTAGATAATAATTTATAGAATCGATTGGAGTACCAATGAATGTTTAAGTTTGTTGCTATTTCTTTTTTCTATGTTTTCGAACGGTTTTTTTTTAGGTTAGGATTATAATAGACTCGGTAGATTCTTAAAGAAGTATTAGTAGTACTATGATAAATTATTTAATCTTTATTATTTAATCCTCAATTGATTGATTTCTTCCTCTTTAATCTGATTAATGACTGACAATGTCATTACCCACACCTAGATTCTATAATTTTATGAAATTTGAAGAAGTATTTATAACATTACGATCAATTATTGCTTGGCTGTCAACGATTAATGGTTAATACTGAATGCACGATTCATAATAAATATCTTCCTTATTAATATGGGCAATAATTGACAAAATTAAATTGACAAAGTTAGGTTAAATTAACCTAACTTTACCTAACTTTACCTTTTACAAATTTATAAGATTTGAAGTATTTATAACATTGTGATAGATTATGAGCTGGTCCTCAATATTGAATATGTAATTAATTGTAAATTTATCATCAAAATCATCAAGATTGGGCTTTTAAAAAAAAAACCTAGACTTAACCTAACCTAACAATTTCATAGAAAAGTCAAAAGTATTCGGTGATTTCAACAGAGGGAGTTATCAGCAATTTAGTTATCCTTATCATTGCCGTCAATCTCGCGGTTAATCATGCAAGAATCGATTTCATAATCGGCAAATGGTACCAAGAGTAAGCTCCATTGGTACTCCATGGATATGTGCGTATATTGGAAGAGTGGTAAGTAGGAAAATTCTACTATGCAGCACGATAACTCCGTGAAACTACGTTCTCCCTAGGGAGCCAAAGTGTGTGTGTAATGTACTTTCCAAAGCTACAGGAACGTTTAAACGGTATCAAACAGAAAGATCTAGGCAAAAGGCGATGCCTCGTAAATCTAAGGCTATGGTGTACCATATAGTTAAGTAAGAGACAGATAGATAGAGAGAGAGAGAGAAAGACAGATAGATAGAGATACAGAGAAATAGATAGAAAGGGGCACATACACTGGTATCGATCAAAAGTTTCCCCTCCAACTGTTTCCCGAATTACATGAGAATTAGAAAATTAAAATAGGAACTTAATAGTAGGAAATTAATACGCTCATTCATAGAAAACAATTGCTTCATCTATTGAACTATTCAAATCGATTTACATTATTAAATTTTACTTCAGGCGAAGAGAAATCTCAAGGATTTAATATTCGTTCGACGTGATCCAATTTAACCCAGTCTGCCTTACATTCTAATAATTGAATAATTAGTTAGATAATGAGATAATTAGGGTAATTGAAAGATTACCAAGGAAATTGGATTGCTACTAATTATTAAAAATTACTGAATTGCTAAGCTTAAAAAGAGCAATTTATGAAACCGATCTAATCTGGATTCTATAAATATGAGACAATCAAAAATAGCGAAATAACTGGAAAATTATATTAATAAATAAATTCAGTTTAATTTAAACTATCAAAGTTTAAGATAGTTTTATTTCAGTTTACCAGTGTATGTAGGAATACGAAGGGTTATCATCCGGTTTTGGGAATTTAACTAGGATCCTGTGTACGTGCGCTGTGCAAGATTTTTATAATCTAATATAAATATATCAGAATGGGGAAAAATATATAAAAACAAGTTTGAATATAAACATAAATATATATATATATATACATATATGTACTATATATAATATTACAATCAGAGAGTGGAAGAGGTGTATACATATTAAGGTCAGGCAACCTGTGCTCAAAGAAAAGACGAGAAAGAAAAGAAAAAAATGAAACAACCAGTGTTTATGAGAGAGAGAGAGAGAGAAAAGAAAGTGAGAGACAAATAGAAAAATTCGAGCAACAGGATAGAGATAATTCTTTACATAAAAGTAATTGCATTTTCAAAGTATCGATTAGAATATTAGAACGATATTCAAGAGAGCTGAAACATGTAAAGATACGTTGATAATTGTTAATTACACGAGGCTACAGAAGGTCACGTGATCACACAGAAAGAGCTAAATTACTTGCAAATCAATTACTCATATTATTTGTTCTGATGAACGTGATAGAGGAAAAAATTTAATAACAATTATTTCGTGGTTTAAATCAACAGAACTAATAATTTCTAGTTCAATCACATTGTAACGTTGGAGATTAGAATAGCTCTTCTGTTTCCTGGGGTTTATTTAAATTTGCAGAGTAAGTTAACGAGGCGATTGTTCGTGGGAAAAACGAGTCAAAAATGTGCGACATATTTTTTTCGTCTGAGTTTCCATTCTTAAGAAAAATGAAAGAAAAGTGAAATGAAGTGAAAAGAAAAATGAAAGTCGAATGGTTCTCAATTTTTTGACGCTTTTTACGTTCACAAAGAATAAGAATAATCTACGAATCTTTTAATTATCGCAGTATATTTGACTTTCAGTTTTAACTTTAATATGAAAAAATTAATTTAATTCGTGAATTAATTAAACACAGTTTTAATTATCAAGTACTAATTTGCCAGAGCTGTTGTTTAATAAAATTCAAAAGAGGCAACAGGAAGAAAAAAAGTAACTTCTGTAAAGTTAAAAAGCATTATTACATCAGATTAAGAAGAATTGTATTATGAAAAAGCGAAGAAAAGAACCGCTGGAGTTATTTTCAAGTTTAATTTTCTTCAAAACAGAAGTGTCCACTATATCTTTTCTTCTTATTTTTGCTCGCCTTCATGCAAAAATCAAACTACATCGTTAACAATCTGCGTAACTTAACTTTTCTTTTTTTTTTATTAAATTCGTCGCGAGCTTCGTAAACCCAACACTGATCATATAGATTGAACCAGTTTGCATAATGCAATTGAGAACTGGGTGATTTTACGTGGAAAAATAAGCAAAAAAAAAAAAGAAAAAAAATATATAGAATAAAATTTTTTCACGAAATGCATTAACGAGACCTTGAATGGAGAAACGTTATTCTACATTTTCATTCAGCTATTTTTGCAATTAGCAAGAACATCAAATTAGCAAGATTCAAGTATGACTTGATAAATTTTCAAAATAAATTTTCTTAAAAAAAAACGAAGTCGTACAACAATCTTAGTATACTTCTTTAATACTCAGTATTTATCGGAGGCAATAAAATTTTTAAATCGTATGCGAATTTCACAATTTTATAGAAAGCAGATTCTTCACTCTTCCAAGTTATTATTTAATTTTTTTTACTCCCCGTTCTCTATTTACACGTATCTTGAAACGTAGAAATATTGATATCTGTAGTCAGAGGACAATTCGTAACTTCTATAGCCTCAATCTCGATCACCTCTTCATCCTCGATGACGAGGCCCTGGCCACTGCGTCGGGATTCAAGCAGTCAACGTCCGGCCTTACGATACGGTCGATAGAAGAACGTGGAAAACGAGATTAACGGCTCTACAAGGCCAGACAAGAGCGAGCTGGCATTAGTTACAGCTTCTTAATTGCCGTCTTGAAGACCGACGCGTGACCAGGCGAAAGTTAAAGGGGCTTTCCCTCGAGATCCTCCGTACGCATCGATTTCCATTCGATGGCTTCCTCCTCCGTTTTTCACGCTCCGGCTTGTTTCCTCGAGCATTCATCCGACGAACCAACGTTCTCTCTCCCTATGATCGGGTTTCAATCGTTCTTCGATCTGTTTCTATTTGATCTGATTGTTCTCGGATGATCTCGTAAGAGATACCGGGGTTATTAACTTGTTACAATTCGAGGTTAGGCGCCAAGCTGTGTTCAAAAGGAATCGGTTTTCAGATTGAAAAGAAGCTTGTTTTCTATGTGTTCAAGAGTGAGATAGGATTGGATATTTTATAAGTAGAAATTAATGAAATTAAATTCAAGATCTAAGAGCAGACAGTTGTTGAACAAAATTAGGGGTCCATGTGAGAAAAGTTACTATTTACTAAAAATGTCATAGGTGGCTTAATTAGAGGACTAACCAAGTCCATACACAGTCCACACTTATCCTAAAAATCTCGAACTGTAACAACAATAAAAATACATAATTTATGTATTCGGAATTCAAAGACTCTCGATGAGGAATCATTCTGCGTACATGAGGACGTCGAGGAGAGTTCCCTGCATAAACTTGACACTAGCAGAGGACGTAGGGATGTAGCTGAAAAAGAAGGAACAGCTAGCGTTAAAAAAGACGTGTTAAAGAAAAGCTTCGAGGCACCATATTTTTTCCCTCAGGAATTATCCTTCATGCGAGGCGTTCCCGGAAAACTTCGAGATCGAATCGCGGAATAATTCATCCAGATGCGATTTCGTGGGCTTAGCGCCGAAAGGCGGGAAGATTGAAAAGACAAAGGAAGAGACGAGTGAATGAAAATAGAAGAAAAAAGAACCGATTCCAGAGATTGCTTGATTTGCATTACAAGCTGGACACCGCGATCGATGGATTGTTTAATTGCGGTCCTATTATTTACGGACGAATTCTATTTTTTCCACGAATTAAAACAGTTTGTTGCTCCCGTTTTTCTGATACGGGATTCCATCAGCGACGTTGGTACGTACTTCGTAGTTGCCTAAATATAAATTGGCAAAAAATGAGGTTGCAAGAAAAAAAAAATGGAGGAGCAGCTTTTCTGCGCAAACTATGTTCCTTGCATTATGAAAAATAGGGCGCAGATGGGTCATGCCAGTGGTTCGCAGTTCCTCACTCTAAAAACCATAAATTAAGTGTGAGAAAAATTCTTCTGTGTTACTTCATTCTAAATAATGCAAACATGAAATTTTCCTTCATATTGTAGTTAAATTACATGTAATTTATACGTTGTAATTTTATATTAGCAGAATTATAATACTATTGTAATATAACATATTATGTTACATCAGTTTATGGTATAGTAGAAAAGATATACTATAGTATCATAATGATAATATCATAATTATATTACTATGTTATAACTTGTAATTTATTTATAATTTATAATTTATATATTTATTCTAATGAAAAAAATGAATCGATCAGTTAAATATATCAGTTAAAATTTGATTTTTAATCTTACGATGAGAACCACTGACGGTCCAGGGGAATCCTGTAAGCTCATCTATTATCGACTGTCGATCATGAAGGATCGATACTCCATGGATACACAGTGTAGCTTGCAATGCGAATCAGCCTTGATCGACAGATAAAGAGATAGATAAACAAAAGACTGTGACGATCGTACGGCAATTGATCTCGTCCGAGCCATCCAAACAATGCCGTCGACCATCACAACGTTTCTTACTGTCCACGCACAATCCATCGTTGCATCGAAACATTCCAGCCGGACATTCGTTTACTACACGATCCCCAAAAAAAGACGGATCAGGTTTCCATTAGAGCGCGTTTCTCGTGCAATTGAGCGCAATTAGAGGGAGAAAAATGACCTTACCAACGGAGTTCGTGTGCCCATCTACCAGTTACCATCTGTTGATACTATCACTTTTTTTTTTCTTTTTAAATGAATTACATTTAAAAAAAAAAATTAGTGTTTAATTATAAGTAACAAGATGATCAATGGTGTTGAAAATTTTTAAAAGAGGCACAGGACTCCTTCACCTTGCCTTTGGCGTCCTTTGCGTGCACGTTGATCCATTGGTTCAGGAATGGAAAAAATACTCACGTATATCTCCGATAAAATCCCGAGGAGTATATTCGGTTCTCTAACCCTTTCGTTGTACAAGACGTTTCATAATTATTACACATTAACTCTGAATTTAATCTAACCTGATTACAGCGTCCAAAAGAAACACCGAGGTCTCAAGCTTTATATTCGCTTTCAAAATGCGTATATACAAGTCGTTTCAAAGATCAAGAAGTGAATTTAGAGTCCAGATTCAAGGATATAGAGGGTATGTTCCACAAATGAACAGCAAAGGTCCTATATTTTGTTTTCGACTTAGTTTTAGAATTGCTTAGTTTTAGAACACATTTGTACAGGTCGTTTCAAAGATCGTTACATCGAGAAGTGAATTTCGAGTTCAGATTCAAGAATACACAGAGTGTTCCATAAATTATGACCCCACACATACGATAGTTAGACTGGGAAGTAGTTCCAAGGATGAAGTGAAATGAATTGACATTTTGACAAACAACGAATGGGTTATAAATCGACCAACATACGTTCGAGGCAATGAAAACTGACCGCAAAGTGCCAACCACCAGATGAAGTGCTATCGCATGCATGGAAATTATATGCTCCATTATCAGTTCATCATGCAAAAACATGCACACACATCACATTTAAAACGTACAGCCTACGTGAAAATTTACCAAAACGTCCACTTGCATCCGTACCATTGTGAATACGGCGTAAGGTTAACTTTCACAGCGCCACGGGTATATATATATTATTCAACGAGGGAATGCGATGTTAGTTATGATGTAATCGGAAGATGTCTCTCCGATAAAATGACGAACCAGAGAATAGAAAAAAAAAATATGTCCAGGATAAATGGTTTTGGTTAGGTTTAGGTTAGGTAAGTGCCATGAAATGTGCCATTGAGGTACATGTTAATGAGACTTTCTACGGTTACGGTAATTTTTACGATATTAAGAAGCTTCGAATCGTCTCGAAACTGACTGAATAAGATTCAAACGTCCACCACTAATAATGATACTCGGAAAAAGGTATTTTTTTTTCTTTTTTTTTTTCATTTTTCAGTCACGCAAAGGAAGAAGACCAGGTGTGGCCAGGACACTTTTGACCCTGTGCACATGACCGATAGTTACCGCATCCAAACTCGTCGGATCCGTCAGCACAGTGGGTTACATTGTCGCATCTCTCGATCTCCGCTATGCATTCACCACTGGCACATTTCCATTCAGCAGGTGTGCAGACCCCTTGTGACACAAGTAACAGCTCAACAACAAGCGGTAAAGAAGCTTCAACAATAGGGTCGTTGGGGGACTTTAGCGCCGCTGACATAATCACCAGAATGCTGGTTTGCTAGTGACCACTCATCATGGCGGCTACGATGAGCGCTAAAGCGGGTAAAAAGGATCTTGGCTGGGGATTATGGGTCACTCGGAATCTCGCGTTCCCCGCAGAGATACGAAAGAATAACGAGCGAGTGCTTAAATTACTGTTGCGGCATAACTGTGCATTCTTGCGTATTTATGGGATACTTATCGGGGCACGATATAATTTGGAGCATGCTTCTCGATATAGAATAACCGGGTCGATTATGACGTCTTTCAAAAAATAATTCCCGCAGTCTATTTAGAGGTGCAAAATTGAATTATTTCTGAACACGTAAAGGACAAGTTATTAATTGGAAGTTGTTAGTTTTGAAATACCACGACATTTAAATGGTATAAGTAAGTTGAAGGTACAACCATTTCTTTAAGATTTGAGTTGTAGCCTTCGTCCACTAGAAATATAACAAGTTATTAATTTAGTAATTCACTTCTTTCGACACGAACTATGCATAAGACATCCAGACAATTTCTATTAACACGAGATCTTCAGTCTTTTCTTAATTTTAACCTCTTGATGGACGTATACTGGTAAAATTATGTGATCGAGAAATGGACGAATTAATGGAGTCAGATTTTCATGGACTTTTTGGTATTACTTCGATTTCCTTACTCTGCTACTATATATAAAATAAATTATCCTAGAAATTATTTCAACTTAAATTATTTGGGATATAAAATTTAAGAGAGTCTGACATTTCGAAGAAAAAATGAACTTGGGGACTGTGAAAGTAAAAAGGCTTCCATGCTTATAACCAAGTGGATTGTTTAGCGCATGATCTTTCTTTTACGAGGCTACAACCGTTCAAAATATCGGCAATTTTTCATCGTTAACGATACAGTTACTTTCGAGGGTCGTTGAGATCGGAACTCCGATCGGAGATAGTTTATTCAACGAAGAATATCAGGAATGCGGAGACGATCCGAGTGACCTAAATGGAAGCGAAGGAAGCTTACCACAACCACGTTCGTCACTACCATCGAGGCAGTCGAAGATATTGTCGCATTTGCGCCGAAGCAGAACGCATTGTCCGTCGTCGCAACGCATTTCCTTGCTTGGATCGCATTTCCTCGGGCTCTCGATTGCCCAGCCTGGCCATGGTTGGCCTGAACGTACATGCACAGACACAAGCACATTGCCAGCTACGCGGAACACAAGCCTTTTCAGCGTGTAAAATTGTAAAACAATAACAATAAGAAAAGAAAAAGGAACAACGGTGAGGAAAACGATGCTCTATAGCTGCGATTGAATCTGTTGGTCAGTCAAGATCATCCCCCATCAAATCTTCTTAGCTCGACTTACCACAGATGGCGCGGACAGTCTATAGTAAAATTGTCCAATTTAATTATCCCACGATTTTTTTTTCTTTTTTTTTTTAAATCGAAGAGACTATATCCAATCCAATTATTTTTCAATTTTTTAATAAATCTAGATTTCACGCGACTTCCACCATTCTTTGTTACAAAGGAATGTACACAAGGAACTGTAAAAGTCACAAAATTTCGGAATTTAGGTCGGAATAAAGTAAGTGAGAACGATCTATACAACAACAACTTTGGATTTAATCGAGCTCTGCTAAAGAAGGCAAAAATTACTTAGCCTGATAAATGTATCCGAATTTTCTCGTCACTTATACTCATAAGATTCATCGAGTGAAAATTTTCCCAGAAGAAGAATTGAAAAATCCTCCTCCATATAATAATCCCACTAGTTACAAATCATTTGTTACTTACAGTTGGTTATATTTTCAGCAGCGTTCCTCGTTTAGCACAGATCTTTGAAACTGACTGGGGGGGGGAGGGTTGAAAAGCTGGGGGTTAAGGGAGGGAATAAAGCTGAAAATAAAGGAGAAGCTCCTTAGCCAGTTTCATTGCTGCTTATATCAAGCTAATGCTTTATATCNAGTCTGCTGATAACTATTGACACTACTGTGACGTAACTATTGGGCAAGGAGTTTCGTGCATGATAAAATGAAGAGAAAGAAAAGAACAAAAAGATGAAGAGGGTGAAAAAAGGCGTACTGATAGGCGGAGTGACGTGTGTAATGGTTTCGTTAGCGCAATCTTCGTCGCTGTGATCCGGACAATCCGGGTGGCCGTCGCACCTGTAGACACCCTCGATGCACTTGTTCCCGGTGACGCATTTGAACTGGGTGGGTGTGCATTCCCGTTCTGTTTGTGTGGTCGTTTGTGTGGTCGCAGCAGGAATACACGGGAGCAGAGAACATACACACATTTATATATACAGATACGTGAACAATGAATGCTGCTGTATATACAGGGAATGGTAATTTCTTTCTTTTTTCCTTCTTTGCAATTTTTTTTTTGCATTTTTTGTTTCTTTTTTTTCAATTCAGGCGGACAGGGTGAACGACTCCACGCCTTCGTCGAAGAATGTTCGTTTCAACATTAAATTTAATATAATAAACTTGCAACATATAGTGCAATGATAATACAATGATATCGACTTGGACTTGATAGATTTTTTTTATTTAAAACTGGTTATCGAAACTGCCATTTATCGAATTAGTTGTATCCATTACAGAATACCAGAGTACTAAATTTTTTTAAACTGACGTACATGTATAATTATATTTTTAGTATTTACTATTTTGTATTTACTATTATACGTCATTACGTATTTCTTTTCTTCGACGTTCTTCACGTTGTCCTTCTGATGGCGGATAAATATAGTTCAACAGAAAGATAGGGGGGAAAGGGAGGGGGGATATTCACCTGTAGGGTTTCGATTCTGTTGTGACATCACGAAAAGCTCGAAGCTCGTCCACGAACAACGAAAGCGTTCGACGAACAACGATACATAAGCTATTTGCTTTGAACAATACGTGAGGGGAGCAATCGATCCTCTCACTGTAGCGTTTCAAACTGGATCAAGGAAATTCCTCTAACTTTCTGGGGACTCGGGACGCGTGAATCTATGTACAATTAATGATCTAGAGAGGCGGGGGTTAAAACTTTGAAGCTACCAATGTACAAATGTAGGCGACCATGGGTGAGATAAGCTTTGACGTTCTTTCTCTTTCATTGTAGTTGGCCAGGAATATATAATACTTTCACATTCCTCTATTTCTTTTTCTTTTTTTTATAATTTATAATTAAAGCTTCTCTCGTATGACTGATATTTTACTAATATATCCACTAACATCATTGTTATTTTTATTAATATTTATTATTACCATTTTATTCGACTCTAACGTTTATTTCTGCTCGTTTGCACAACGTGCAATTCTAAACAACACTGAATGTCTGAAATATTCATCCTACATTGAACGACTCCAAATAACACGAATCAAAAGAATATTAAAGCTCCCCTCACCCAGCTGATGATCCACTCTGTAAGTACCATTAAGAGTTGAGATTACTTGGCAAGCAGAAGCAGAGACCAACGACACCAGAGACTTCACATTCCCTTTCTCAAAGTGGTTGACAAACAATATTCTTTTTCTAAATGAAGAAACACAACTGAAGAATTTTAATTAAAAAAAAAAAAAAATAGAGAACTGAAAAGGTGACAGCCAATTGTAATTGACTGTAATCAATTAGATCAAAGATACAGTATCTATAACTAGTGGCTAAATAGTCGTTGAAAATCTTGTAGACGCAACACTCTCGAGACAAAGGTATTTCCTTATGCCTTATTTCCAGCTCTCGACTACGCTCTCTCGTGGAGTCTCCGGTGTGGAATGGCCTCAGACGATAGGTAAGTGTTTATATACCGCAGTGAAGCTCGTCTTCTGCCCGGGGGCAGTCGTCGAATCCATCGCAAACGGAGCTCTTCGATATGCAAGAGCCGTCGCTGCAGGTGAAGTCCATAGAAGGGCACGGGGCCAAATCTACAGGGCGCCACCGGCAAAAACAGACAGCCTCTGGTCTCGTCAAACCGGTCGCCTCGAGCTCCCTCCTTCTCTTCAGGACTTATTGCTCCCCAAAGTGGCGGAAAAGCTCGAGTCGAGGCGGCCCATATGTTACTTATATTGGTTATATATATATATGTATATGTATATTAAATGATATGTACAAACTATGAGAGATTCCACGTGGACAGACGCACGTGTGGAGACATTTAAAGCGGGTACAAACTGGGCTTTGATATACACTGAAAGCATCTGTATAGTGAATACTATATATATGTATATATATGTATGTATATATATATATATAGTATATAGTATATATGGGTAGCTGTCAGGCTGCGATACCCTCACGTGTTTGCCAGGTTAATCCTGCAATGCTATTGTCCCAGATGATTTTTCGACGACAATTGATATAATACCTTTGTGCTGCTGTTCTCTTCAGGATTTAGAAAAAATCCTGTTTTTTTTTTCTTTTTTTTTTTGAAGGAGGAATATCGCGTTGTCTACATGTTTTGGAATTTTTGCACTTGCACTCAGATTTTTCTAGCGCTAGAAACTATGAGATTATAATAACTGTAGAAATTAATTATAAAATTTAAATCGTAGATGGGACGACAGACGAGTGTTTGTAATTCGAGTCTGTGAAAAACGTGCTATTACAAATTTGTAAAATTTCTATGAATTGATAAATGATATTCTTTCTTTTATCATTTCTCTCTGGAATTACTAGACTCTAAAACTGCTTTCACTCATGTAACATTATTTTAATAGACTAAAATATTCAGTACTACTAAGTGTTTGATAGACTAGTATTTTATACTACTTATTGTTAGTATTTCATATAGTTCCAGTACTAATAAACATTTCATATGGATAGTAATATTTAGTAAGAATTTAATATACTAGTATTTAGTACTCTAGTAGTTCAATCAGTGGAAATAACATTTCTAGGATCACTAGAGTTTACAATAACTGTTCCTCAAGTCTTCTTTTATCAATATTAATTATTCTAGCAAATTTAGTACAAGTATTTAGTACTACCGAGTACAGTAGTATTTAATAGTATTTAGCGTGCTAAGAATTTAGTAGCTCTAGAACTAATTCTCAATGTAATTAACATTCTTTCCAATAATTTTTCCCAAATTTCTCCTTTCATAAATCTGAAACTTCAAACAAAGTTGTCTCGTTAATCTTTCATAGCAGTGCAGGATGAACAACTATGCGCCACAGTGTAGCGTTTATTATTAACAATAGTAGTCTCAGCCTGACAGGGCACGCGACTCCTCGACCATCGGGGTATCTTTTTACAGAGGATTCCTTCGAAGCTGGCTAACACTTAAAGCAATCTGAACGAAGCCCCTCGAAGGCGATTAGGATATATAATCCAATGGGTTTCTATGTACAGTATGTGTGTATGCGTCTCTGGATGTCTGTGGATTTGTTTCTTCGTGCCTGTACAACGTTAACTGAGACCCTCAACGACCAATAGAGGGGGACGGCGAAAAAATCGGGAACGACGATTGTTTAAATTCCAAACAGATTAAATCCTTTGGCTCGATTGGTACGAACGAAATGGCTGCGATATATCGCATTGCGTGATTCGCTAGGCTGATAAAAGACGTTTGTTAGGTCTGTCCCGACTTCCTTTGCATTCTCTGTTTGCTTAATCCCATATATATCCCCATTGATCTGGCACAGCGAAAGAAACAGAAATAAATGATGAAAAAGAAAGAAGAATTGGATCTTTTGTAAGCTGAATGTGTTTAGTAATTCTGTGGTTTATTTTTGATAGTAGCTTGTTTAAAGTCCCGATAGATCGGGAACCTCGAATAAGAAAGGAAGGAAGCAAGAAATGTCATAAAATTGCTTTAGTGTTACTAAATATTGGCACATTACATATTAGTATTAAATACTAGTGTAGTACATACTAATAGATTGAACACTGGTATACTATGACTAGCATTTTGGTAAAATTTCCCACGAAGGAACAAATTAAACCTGCAAAATCGCAAAACTGGAATGCAAAGGAAGGAAGTCGACTGTGATTCACCCTGTACGACAATATCGCGACAAAACTCCTGAGCGTACACTTTCAATCCAAAAGGCCTTTGTACAGCAGAGAATGGACGTCACAAATGAAGTTCCGAACACGTAACATTCAACAGATATATATATATATATATATATATATATATATATATATATATATATATATTACTTCCTTCTCAAAATTCTCTGGATCGAGAAATTTTCTCAAGCCACCATTTTGTACAGCAACAGCTCCCATAGACTGTAGAGAGTAGTCCCATTTTTGCACCATCGTTTTTTCAAGATATTCGTCGAGGGACGTCCGAAGATGCCAGAAGAGGTGAAAGCGTAGAAAGAATACAGACGCACTGTGGATGGTGTTTCTACCTTCAATGCCACAATCTTCCTCGTCTAATCCGTCCTTACAGTGCCTGACGTTATCGCAGACGAAGCTATTGCTGATGCAACTCCCGTCGCAGGCGAACTCCCATCTCGAGCACGACGACGAGTTCCCTTCAGTTCCGTCGATCCCGTTCTCATAATCCTCGATCGTGTTCCCGCGGCAGTCGAACTCGTCGCTGTCGTCCGGACAGTCCGAGTATCCGTCGCATGCCAGGTACAAGCCGATACAGGTACCATCGTTGCAGAGGAACTGGTCCGGGTTGCACTTTGTCAGATCATCATCGTTCGAGGTTTGCCACCAGTTGCCAGTTGTGCCAGTCTCGTTGGGATTTTCTACGATGTTTCTCGTCTCCGCGGTATCCTCCTCGTCGTCTTCCTCGAAATTCTGGTCAGCTCTGAGCCTCCTGGTGCTCGACTCCTCGTTCTTCCCAGCCAGACCACTGACTGAGAAACTTGGAATGGAAACTGTAGAGTCGTCCACTCTCGAATACGTCTCGCTCTGTTGGACTTGCCCTTCCTCTTGGTCAACACCTTGGTTTTCCGTGGAGAACGAGTAACCGGGCCAACCGGTGTCGTCTTCGCTTCTCTTAGTCAGCGTCTCCACCAATGCGGGCGATTCCGTGACGTTCAGGTAGTTGTAAGTCGGCGCCACGTTCAAATCAAGACTGAACACCTCCGACAGCTCCGAGAGATCTTGCAGCGAGTCTGAAGAATCGTCGTCCTCTAGCTTGGCAAGCGGTGTGCTTTCCTCGATTAGACCAGAGTCAACTTTCACGTCGTTCCTCAGAGTGTTCTCGAGGGCTGCTTTCAACTTCGCTTCCAGTTCCGACACTCTCTCCTTGCAAGGAGCACAGGTCAAGCTGCAGTTGTACAATTGTAGAATCGGGTGGTTCTTGTGGTTGGACAATCTGGCGCCGCTCAACAGGTCTATCAAGACCTTGGAACTGGACTCGAATAACAGTGTCTCTAGCTTGGCGGATAAATTGTAGTCGGTGTAATCTTCGTCTAGAGTTGGAGTGGCAGTTGACTCTAAATACTTGTGAAAGTATCTCGCTAGTTTGCCATCTTTCTTTGCTTTGTAGCCACGAATGTCTTCTCTGCTGTCAGAATTTTCCTTTCTCCTTGCGATCCTGTAAGAATTTTTCAGCTTCGTTTCATCTACAAATATCCTCTTCGAGTTCTCATCCTCTCTGAGTTGCTCGTTGGACGAATATTTAATCTTAGACACGTCAGAAATATTTTTCTTCATTGATAATGGCGATGGCGACGATGATACTCGCCCCTCCAAGTATTTGTGAAAAAACCTCGCCAGTTTTCCATCTTTCTTTGCCCTGTAGCCATAAATTTCTTCCCTGCTGCCCGATGTCTCTACGGAATTCTGACTAGTCTCTGCAGAGCCAGAATTCTCGCTTCTCTCTGTAACGTTGTAAGAATTTCCTAAATCTGACAGCGTGGTTTCATCCACAAATATCGTCACCGAGTTCTGCTCCTTGGACGAATATTTAACCTTAGACACGTCAGAAATATTTTTCTTCATTGATAATGGCGATGGTGACGATGATACTCGCCCTTGCAAGTATTTGTGAAAAAACTTCGCCAGTTTGCCACCTTTCTTTGCCCTGTAGCCATAAATTTCTTCTCTGCTGCCTGATGTCTCTACAAAGTTCTGACTGGGATCGTCTGTAACCATAGTGACTTGCGAACAATTTGCGCTGGAACAATTTTCTGTGGTTTCCTCTGTAAATGCCAGCTCCTCTCTGGACGAATGTTTAATCCTAGACACGTTGGAACTGTTCCTTTCCATCGAGTATGATCTCGTCATCTCTTCCTTCACGACTGAGTTCAAATTCCTGTCCAAATCTTCCTCGGAGGACCAGTTCGAACGTCCAGTCTCCGAAGAGCCAATGAGATTAATTCTTAGTTCATCGGAGTTCCAGTTCGTAGACGTTTCCGTGGTCATTGAGGCGACTTTCACGGTTTCGTCTAGGTCCTCGTCTGTGGAAGAAAACAGTCTCTCACTCGTTCCTGTGGGAATAACAGAGTCATCGTTTACTGAGGTAGAGGCAGTTTCTGTCGTGCTGTTTGCTTCATCGTCTTCTCTGGTAGAAGGATCAATTTCCAACGTAATTGGAAAGTCTTCAAATTTTGGTAGCGTAGGTCCCTCGAAGATTTTCCAATTACTCGTCTCCTCGAGCTTTTCTCGAGTCTGGACAGTCTCATTCTGAACAGCAGGAGAAGATATTTGGACTACTGGAGTTGAGTCTGGACTATTGGAGACAGTCGAACTAACAGTTTCCGGCATCGTGGAACTTTCCGGACGTTTGAATCTACCCTTCTGCCTCTTTCTCTTGCCCTTTCTCGACTTCTTCTTCCCGCGTACCTTCTCCTCGTCGACCAAAGTCGTGGAATTCGTTGGAACTGACGCCTCAGTATTCGTAGACGTTGCATTCTCGTGAATATTCGTATCATTTTTTACAGCAATCCTTTCACGTTGGTGCTTCTTCTTCTTCTTCTTCTTTTTTCTCGACTTTCTAATCTTGTTCTCAGTGAGGTTCTTTGCTTCGCTCAAGGAACGTAGCATATTTTTCGCAGGCCTGAGACTCTTGTAAAAATTCTTGCCTGCCTTGTTCTTTGTTTCGGTGTTCAGCCTTGGATACGCTGGATAGCCAGGTGTTTTCTTCAAGGACGGATCGTTGACGAAGTATTTCTTCACCACTTGCTTCTTCCGACTCGACAATGTCTGCCGCCATTTTGGTTCGCCGACGCGGCTCCACATTCGATTTCTCGCCTCCAGATAATTTTGAAATATACGCTTGTCGTTGTATATGTTCTTCCACACGGCATTCTCTGCGACGATGAAACGTGAGAGACTTTTCTCTTCGAAGAGAAGAAGACAAAGGGGAGAGAAGAAAATCCTAGCCCTCAACGGGGACATCAACGAGAGAAAGAAGACGAGATTGAATCAACGTGGTGAACCACAATTCGTTGAACTTGCTCATTGAATACACGACTAGCTTGTAAATCTTCGTTTAACAGAAATGAAAGGAAATTTCCGAATTTTCGAAATTAAATGAAAAGAGGAAAAACAAGAAAGTTTTGTCGACAGTACAGAATTATGGATTTCATTAAATTAAAAATAATTTGCATTTACGGTAAAATTGCATGCAACGATTAATACAACCGCGATGGGAATTAAACGAGGGGAGGGAGGGGAAACCAGAAAATTGCCGTAGTGCGGTTTCAATTTTAAATATCTATGTGTGTGTGTGTCACAGCAACAGGTGTGTGAATTATTCAGAAACTTCATTTTCACGTTTCAAGGCCAATCGGAGTTTCATCCCCGCGCGCGTCTTCCTCAAGGAACAAAGTCAAAGAGTGCAAAAACTTTTCCCCTTGAAAGTAACACGGATATACTGTTCGATTGTAAAAAAATAAATAGTTCCCACTTTTTCTACTGTTTCTATACTTTTTCCACCCTTTTTTTTTTTTAGACATTATTTCTGTCTAAAAGACAACTTTTATAATTATCAACTTAACTTATATAATCATCAAGTTCAGGATATTGCCTCTGTGAGTGCCAAATCGAATGGAACATTAAATTTACGAACTTCTTTTTATCGTCCCCTACAATCCCGTGAATATTTGAATTCTAATTATATATATATATATATATATATATATATATATATATATATATATATATATANAACACTATCAACTCCACTTGAACTTGACAAAGTTACTAGATCCCAATCTCCTTCTCTTCTTTCTCAAGTTTCAGTCCCATCGAATCACCAGAACCACTGAACCTCATCCTCGCAACGCACAAGTGCAAGCTCTCGTTGGCACAAATCTCTGGCTCGAATCAACTGATTAATTCATCCGGACAGCTATAATCTCGTTGAATTTGTCGCTCGCAACGTTGTCAACGGCTATTGATCATTGTTCCAGAGGAATCGAATCGACGACACAAGCAACCGAATCGATAAGCGAAACTATAATGATCACGGTCTGATGTGGCGACTCGAGACAGGCTGGACGTTGAACAGAGTGAACAGCTAACAGCTAACAGCTAATATTCAAGTGAGTAGAAACACGACAGACACGTTTGTTCGAAAAATCCAGAGCAGATGTGTAAATGCTGGCGTGTGCGTGTGTAGGTGATGAGTGTGGCGATAATACGCGAGAAGTGTTGGTGGTGTGAATGGCATAATTACCGCAGTCCCTCTCGTCAGAGCCATCAGAGCACTCCTCCACCCCGTTGCACTGCAACTCGTAACCGATGCACCGTCCATCCTGATTGCAGCGAAAATAGGCCTCTCCGCAACCTGCTTCCACACACCACACTCATGCACATTTAACCCTTTAACTGGCGCGCAACTGGTTAAATAATATAGGCGACAGATACGCAGAGAGGAAGACTTTTCGAGAAAAGGGGACTGGGACACTTTCCTTTTGCTCTCGGCGATCGTTTAGTATTGTTCAACGACCAATGATAATCGTTTTTTTGCAAGTATTGTCAAGGCTACCGCAATAGGATTACTTATGATCCAGATTTATTAGAGGAGAAACGATAAATCTTTATGGTCAAATCAGTTTCAACAGAATACTAAAGGTGTTTGATAGTCCTAGTCTGTTAGAAAAAACGAGGTGAACTGTTCTTGGAATTTTATTATAATTTTAACACCACCAAGGGATAAAGTGTCTTTTAGTACGTCAAGATTCTCGCCTAATCGAAATCTGTTTTCGAAAAAAAAAAAGTATCCGTTCCCGCGTTGATTCGATATGAGAATCATTCCAGTGAGTGGCGCAGTTAAAAGGGTTAAAAGCGCAGTCAAGCTGGCTTCTCATCAGCCCCTGGCTTTCACAAATAAAAAAACACGCGGCCTCGGCTTACGATTCAAGCGTTCCCCCCGGTTTGACGTTTCCGTTCCTTTCCCCTCTTCGTCCAGTGAAATCAGCCGTGCGACGTCGATACCCAGCCCTCAGCGAAATTTTCAGATCCTTTTTTTTTCTTTCTTTCTTTTTTTTTTTGTCGTGATTATCAAGCGGCGAACGATCAAAAAATGACTTTCGTGATTTATGACCAGGATTAAAATTGATTGATTTGCGTGATTTCGAATCACTTCGACTGTAGAAACTCTCGTGACGATTGCTTTTTTCTTTTCTTCTCACATTTGCGGAACATTTTCAGCGAGTTTTCTCACAGAGAGATTAACGTTTTACGAAGAATTTTTAAAAGTTTTTCCTTCTTTTTTCTTCTTTTTTTTTTTTCATTATTCAATTTCGAAGTGATTCGAAATACGGAGGGATGAAATTCCTCGGGAATGATTTTTCGAGGGTGAGAATCTGTCCAAGCGTGTGCCGTGACGGAAAATTGCACTTGGTAATGGGGAAAAAAGCCACTTCCAGTCCGAGGTTGACCAGCACGGACAAAATCGAACGACGACGAGAAAAAAAAAAATATACAGATATTTTTGTACATGTTATACCCCGTATCCATCGTGTCTTCGATCCAATTTTTCATCGAGCTAGCTTAAAAATGGTCATACTGCCCTAAATAATTGTTTCATCAAGGAAGGGACAAATTCCTGGAAAAGTTGCAACTCGTGCGGTGACCTTGAAAATTAGAACCACCAACCTGAGGTGTGCTCGTTTTATCATGGAGGATCTTTCTCCCTCTCTCTCGAAAAAAAGTCTCAAAAATATTTCTACAAAAATGTGCCATTTTCCATTTTAAAAAAAAAAAAAAAAGTTACTGCAAAAAACAAAGAACAATCAACTCTCAACAAAAGGAGAGATTCTATTTGATCTTATTTATGCCTCAGATCTCCCCCACGATACAACGAGCTACGCTCGCGAGTTAATTCGCATCAATTATCAGGTTGACATAATCGCCGTGTCGACTTGTTGCTTTCAGAACAAGCTATCGAGTGACTATCAAGCGCCTAGCCCTTTAGACCAGGCACAATTCACAATCATATCGTCGATCACACGATTCCATCAGATCATTGGAATCCGTGTTCCTTAAAGATTCCTATCGTGTCGCGGTGATGAATAATAAAATAATTCGTCTTCTCTTCTTTTCATAAAGAGACGCGAATAGAATGACTCACCGCACTGGCTCTCGTCCTCTCCGTTGCGACAGTCTATATTCTGATTGCATCTCTTGTCGATACTGATGCAAGTTCCGTCCAGACACCTGAACTGATCTCCGCTGCAGGTGGTTACTTGGAAATAAAAAAAAAAAGGAATGAGGAATTATGATTATTTCAATATGTCGTGTTTAGCATTAGCAATAGATAGTTATAAAGTAGCAATAGTACTTATAATAGTAGTTATAAGTACTTTTGTTGGTACTGTCGCCAATACATAGCAATAATAATAATTACAAGTAATAGTAATTAGTATAGTAATCGCTTGGTATGATAGTATGCTAACTAGTATACAAGTATTTTTACTAGTACTATTACCAGTTATACGAGTAATTAGTATTAGTAGTCAAGTATTATACTAGTATACTAATACAGTATATAAAGTGGAATAATTGTAGTAGTAATAGCATGTTAGATATTATAATAATATAGTAATAGTAATGACGTTTCTTGTAATTAACAAAAAATAAAACTGAACCGTGGAGAGGATTATATTTTAGTATGTTTTTGATCGTCGGTTTTAGAACAATCCACGGTCCAGTGAAAATCAAATAAAAAGGGACATAATGGTACCGGTGCAATTGGTTTCGTCAGAACGATCTCGACAGTCGGATCTTCCGTCGCATCTCGCGGTCTGGCTCACGCAAGTTCCGTCTAAGCACTGGAACTCGTCCGGTCGACACAGAGCTACGCGGGGAACCAAAAAATAACGATGAACAAAACATTCATAATGGTGAAATAAAAAGCAAAAAAAAAAAAAACTCAACGACAAGGCGCAACGAACTCGCAAACTAAATTTAGAAAACCGAAAGACTCTAACAAGAAATAAATTATATATATTAAATTATCGTTTAAGAGGGCAATGTAATTTCTAAAAGGTAAATCCGTCTTTCTAATTTCTTTAACAGACTGTTTTTCAGGAGTAAAAAAATTTATTTCGATCTGAATACAGGTTAGTCATTTCGATCTGAATACAGTTCGTCCTCCTAATAAACAGTAACATATCTAAATTAAAAAATACACAGATTACTCACAAAATTACTCATTATAGTTTGAAAAAATGAAAAAAGACAGTTTCATTGATTTCCACGAAAATTTTCAATTTAGCCCAAAGCCATCTTTCATCGGAGCACTATCCTTTCCAAAAACATGTATCAGGATTCAGTGATTCAATGGAGACTGGGAGACCTAACCTAGTTGCACGCTGTTCGATTCGGTTCGAAACTGATTCTAAGGAGGATTGATCGGTCAGTGGAGATGAAACATAGTTAACGGAGGGTCCATCGTTTATCGGGCCGGCGTTTGTTCACGGCGGATAATTAGGCAGGTGGAACGACGATAATGAATCGGATTATTTCGTTGCGCCTCATCTCGACGCGAAGAATGGCCGAGGGGAGGGAAATAAGATTCTAAAGGGTGGGGGTGAGGAACGATTACGACTGCTCTTATTCGTAGCCGTGCAATTAATTACTCGAGAAACAAGCGTCCATTATCAGGGCCAGTAATATGCTACGGTTCGAACGATTATTTGGTTGAATAACCAGGCGACGAATCTTCCGTTTCACTTGAAATCGAGTCTCGCGCCGCGTCCGCGCGTTATCCCCTGTTCTTTTCTGCTTGTTTCTCGCGCGTTTTTCTACGTACCGGGTGTCCTGTTAAACCTGTGCTATTTTCGCAATTAACGCGAGAAATTAGAAAGTTCTTTCAAGGAAATCAGATTTTAATAAACGGAATGGAAATTTATATTTTTTCGATCAATTAATTGAGATTTGTATTTTTGATTAAATTTATCCTATGATATGACACGTTAAGCAGTCTTTAATTTTGTGACTTTATGTTTGTATTATTGCTTTTATATTTATTATTGTTCATCTTCTTTTGTATTCTCCGTATTACTGGCTCTACCCTCTACATAATGTTACGCGATAAAATTTATCTTTTGTAGCCGTCTCTTTCGATGTTTCTCACTGAGAAAAATGGTTTTCAAGTTCCACACCCGGTACGTATCGTTTCACGACAATTTATCCGCCTCGACTGACGCAGAAAACGCGTCGAATGTTGAAAGGAAATTTTCAGTTTCTCCGTGGAGGGTAACTCTTCGAACTGCGGAGGAGCATTTATATATTTCAATTGGCATCGCCGTTTACGAACCCTCGCTAATTAATATCTCCTCCGTTTCTTACTTTAGCGTCACTATGCTTTAAGATTCGTCGCTGCCTCTCAAACTGCACGTAAAAATATATAAAACTGGCTGTTGTTTGTGCCGTTATTTGAAAATTTAAAACGAATTATCCAGTGATATTTGTCTTTTAACCTTTCCAAATTTCGTAACATCATAAAAATTACAATGTTAGCCGAATTCTTGGAAATAATTCCTACTCCATAAATATAATAAGGAGGGAAAAAAAAAAAAAGAAATGTCAAGAGGCAAGTGAGCGAATTTTAAAACATTAGGTTAGGTTGCACGTTCCGTATGAGTAACGTATGTGAAACCAGACACTTGCGAAGAGACATGCGTGCGCCTCTTTCATTCACATGCTTTCACAGGCGATTAGAGAAACTTCCTCCCCCGTTTGCAGGCTTCAAATACCGTACAGAATTGTGTTGTAGTTATTTCTTTCGTACTTATGTGCTGACAATTTTCCTCATCCTTCCCATTTCCACAATCCATGAATCCATCGCAGACTTTCAACACGGGCAAGCAAAAGCCCGGGGTGCATTCGAATTCGTTCTCTCTGCAAGCTGCAAGAATCGTACATGTTCCATCTTTCTGTTCCTGTGCATTTATTTCTGTTTTATTTTTTCTTTTTTTTTTTTTTTTGGAATTTCTCCATCGCGNGACACGAGTTGAGAGAAAGCTCGACGAAGGCACACAGAGAGCGAGTTTCACGAAGAGACAGGATAGACACAGATAGAAACACAGTAGAGAAACACACACAATATGTATCGCCATTGACGAAGACCTTCTCGATACATGATGAAGCTTGAAGTTTGAGATTAGGTAGGTTGAAGATAATTTTACGAGCCTGGACACCTACGTACGTTTCGAGAAGTTCCACACGAGGTCACAGAGAGTTCGTAATAAATGAATATATATTAGTATTAATATTTTCCAAAGACAATCGTCCAGAGAATAATCAGCTTCAAAAAAAGAGAGAGAGAGAGAGAAAATTACAATTTTTCCTAATATCGTACGACACAATCTCTATAAAAATGTTCGATGCTTCGGTCCTCGCTACAAATGATTTCAGTATTATAGCAACGATGTGGATGACAGACAGATGATGAAGAAAAGCAATAGTGAAATTAATTAGTAACCAGAGAGTAGATGTAGAAAAGGATAGGCCGCTGATTAGCATGGTGTGGCCATTAATTAACACGCACCTGAGGAAATTTCGCGGAAGTGATTATAAATGAACAAGGAGTTACGAGCCACGCGGGCGTCCGTCTAATTTACGGCTGCAATTAGCTAACGATCGAGGATGAACGGCACTTCGAACGGAGTGCACTCGAAAGAATGGAAACGGAAGCCAGCCAACCGCCAGGAATTTCCATCGAGCTACCCGGCATCTTACCCCAACGACTCCCGACGTGAAAAATAAGCCAACTGCTGCATTCTCAGAAGTTATCCACCGGGTGTCCGTTTCGAATCGAACTCAAGTTGCAAAATCTCTTTGCCAATAATAGTTAACAGTTGATATATTAATAGTTAATATATTACCTATGATAGTATATATTATATGACGATACATGTACGATAAAATGCCAACTATATTTTTATATTAATTGATATTCGAATAGAGAAACTTCAGAATCTATATTTTGGACGTGTGCAGCTTTATAATTATACGTAGATTCGCATGATTTTATAAGTTTCAAACAACGGCGAGAATTCAATGCGTATGATACAGCCATCAAAATTGCATAAATTGAAAGTTAATTTAAATTTAACGATCCATCTAAAGATTAAGAAGATGGATAGTTGGCCAACGTTCCTAATGCGATGATAAGTATAGCATGTAGTATAATATGTCGTTTCACTGTTTGAGCAAGAACTACTCCTTGGCAGCGATTAGACGGCGAAAAAANTAGTATAATATGTCGTTTCACTGTTTGAGCAAGAACTACTCCTTGGCAGCGATTAGACGGCGAAAAAAAAAAAAAAAGAAAAAATATAACGTGCAGGTTACCATGGGCGATAAGATCGAGGCGAAAAGAAAAATGGGTCAGTGACAAACCTAACCTAAACCTAACCAACCGCGTTCCCCGTGTCGCAGAAATTGAAATACTATCGCAATACTATACTATGAAATACTGTTCCACGACACTACTTTCAAATC
>NIPQ01089720.1:30766-47190 GCA_002806875.1 Lepidotrigona ventralis hoosana
TTTGTTTTTTTTACATTTGGTTTTTTTATTTTTTTTTTTTTCTTTTTTTTTTTTTTTTTGTAATTCGTCAACAAACTTCATTAGCGGCATTAATATCGACGCCCGCAAAAACGGACAACGCTCCCGCGGTCAAATTTAAGGCAACCCCCGTGGCCGAACGAGATTTACTCGCGTTTATTAAGCCGCCCTAATAACCGGCTGCAATTTTAATCCGACGTTAATCTCGCAGCAGGGCTGACCAGCCCCTTTCGCGGCCTCGCCCCTGGAATTTCATCCGTTTTCACCGGGTTTAATCCAATTCTGATTCATGCCTGGACCCCTCAGCACCATGGGACTCGTTGCAACGTACGAACATGTGTACCAGACTGATGTTTTCAACTTTCAACTGACTTTCCCCTCGACTTTTGTAAAAATAACACTAAAACCGAAAGTGTCGATACGGCATAACGGGCTTCGTTTTTTTTTTTTTTTTTTTTTTTTTTTTTTATTTTATCAGAACATTAGAAAGAAGCGAACTTTGAGGTTAGGATCTGTTGTTATTTTTGAATACCTCAACGTTTCCAAGAGCTGAAAGGAGACTAACACTTTCAGTTATAAAGAAATTATAAACATTTTTCGAATTCAGTTACAGAGAAATTAGCAGGTTTTGTTTTAACGTGAAAACTCAGCGCAACCACGTGGCTTTGTTGAAGCGTTTCAATCCGAATTTTAATGTTGGCCAATCCCGTTGGTGAACGACAGTAACTCTGACCAGCCATTCAAAATGCAAGACAATTTCCAGGGCTAGCTGTTTCAAAGAATCCAGAAATTCGCCGCGTTAACGAGCAAGATTTTCACTGCCGTGCTCAAACAGAACTAGCATGAAAATGTTACCTAACCTCAATTCAACTAATCCTATTCCTTCACTTGATCTGCGATCTTTTGCCGTACAAATTTCAGTGAAAACTACAAACCAAGATATTCTACAATCTTTTGAAATCACTTTAACTAATTTTCTGTAACTAATTTTAGCCACAAGATTAAAGAAAGGAAAAAAAAAGAATCTCTCCAAATTCGAGAAAACGACTAATCTTGAAAATTCAACCAAGGTATAACGCAGGTCGATATCGAGGGATGCGTGGTATCACAGCGCGTGGCTGGTGGTTAACTTTCGACGTGCAGCGACGGAGCGTGCCTCTGCAAAAGACGATGGAAATAATAAGGGGTTAAAAAGGACAGGAAGACAGAGGGTTGGTCGGTGGAGAGGAGAGAGGGGGGCAACAAGTGCAATGGCCTGAAAACGCGAGGCCAATCCCCTCATCACCTTTTCTCCCTGCTTGGTCAACCCACGTCTTCCGAACACGCTATTGTTATTATTGTTACCGGTTGTTGTAATTATTCAGCTCATCGTAATACCTGCCCCGTTCGCGATTAGTTCCGGCGCAGTCGCGTGCGACACCGATGATGGCCCCTGATAAAATCGGCATGTTCTCTGCTACCATTTTCTCGTCAGGCCAACGTACCATCTCGCTCGTTTGTGAACTGTTTAACAAGTTTTCGGTGACATACCAACAAGGAAAGAATCGACACACGTAGCCAGTTTTCGTGCCTGAAGAATTTATGAGTATGGCAAGTGCGATAGTCAGCGGAGAGCTGAAGTTTGGATTCGCTGGTATTTTTTTAAATTTTATCCAGCGAATTCATGAACATGTTACATCCAACATGTTTGTGATGAACTGAGAGTTTACTCAGAGAAAAATAAAAGAATTTATCGAATCTGTGAAGATAGTGAAAAGTTGTTTTAAGAAACACTGATTGACTCAGAAGATTCGAAACATTGAAAGCACCCGAGAGAATGATTGACATTATTTTCAGTGAGCATTTAGTATATCGATGTTAAAGTAGTTCCGAATGTTTTTTGTGTTACGTGTAAACATGCTTGTTCGAAAACACACGAGAGATTTATACCCATCGCTATTCTAAACATCTGACCAAGAGTATCGCAATAAAAAATTGAGACACTCCTGAGCAAATTTCAGCAAAGAAAAAGAACAAACAAACAAAAAGATAATTATTTTAATTATCCAACAATAAGTAAAAACTTTACCCTGATTTCAATAAATCAATCAAAACATTAAGACAAGTTAGTAGACAATTCCAAAACACATTCCAGATCAAGTAAATCTTTCAAGACTTCCTGTTAAATTACTATAGTCGACGTGTCACGATTAAACATGCAAAAAGGATTACGCAGCCGACGATTTTTCAATCGTCAGTAGCCGAAGTTATTCACTAAAGCCGTGCGAATTATTTTTGCAGTATTAATGTATAAAACCGGTCGGCGGTATTTTCTTTTTTTCTTTTTTTTTCTTTTTTTTTCCGATAAAAATTCGAGCGTACGATCATATATACGTGAAAATACTTGATTGTAAATAACGAGGCAGCACAACGAAACGAAGGGAACAATTAAGAAATCAATTCCCCCATGCACGACGAGATGAAAGAAGGAAGTGGTCCAGTCCACCGCGCGACATATATACTCACGGCAGTTTTGCTCGTCTGAACTGTCTAAACAATCCTCCACGTTATTGCAGCGGGCGCTGCTGTCGATACACTGACCGTTTCTGCATTTGAATTGCGAGGCGGTGCAAGCTGCCAACAGAGAAAAACAAGAAATTTCGGTGTGAAAAAAATGCTATATATAAAAAATTCCTACTAGAACTGAGAGCTCGTTGAAATGGTAAAAAACAAACGACGAGGGAACCGAATATTTCGAACGTTTGTTACGTGATCATATTACGCGGAAATTCACGTGCAAAAATGGCAATTTATTAAACCAGATTTACAACCTAATTTTGGATGTATGAATGTATTTTCGAGTTTCAGTGGAACAAAACGAAGGAGTATAAGATTAGAGTGATCCTGGTATTTAGTATTTACCTAATTAATTTAGTATACTTTTTCACTATATTATTTGCTGAATAAAATTCAATAAATCGTGTGGTCAAAATTCTTTTCGTCCTTTGTCTCTGACTTACAAAGAGAATGGGTATCAATAGAACTCGAATTTCTTCGCTTTTATATGAATAGACGAAATACGAAGGATCCAATAATGTCACTCGAATGCCGTTTAATATAAACTCGTACGGGTACCAAAAGAAAAATCGGATTTCAAAGCACTGGGTCCTCCATGGTATTCTATTACTTCTGAACATCTCGATAGTTTAATAAAACAATAAATATACTATCCTAATAATTGTTCCAACATCTTCCAAATAACACTTCTACTGTATTTTCTCTTTTAAATAGATATTTATGAAAATTCTTTCCTTAGCCTCTTGATGTGCTTTTATATTAAGTTCAATGAACCAAACACGCAAATCGTATCGTAGATATCAGTAATTATACCTAAAGTTTCTATTCTGTTCGACTAAATCACCGTTATTATTATTATTCATTATTATCCTGCAAAAGATCACACCGTTACAATAAACCTATGCTTAAAAAAAATTCACATTCAGTGAACAATTTTCATCTAACCAAGGATGAAAAAAAAAGACTCTAGCTTAACTTATCGTCGATGTATAAACAAAAAAAGCACGAGAAATTTGATCTCCTGAGGGAAAAACTAATTCAACAGCAAAAGGTACAGAGAAACCAGGAGAAATAATGTACGCGTCAATTAAATGTTTTTTCCACAGAACTGTTCGTCCTGTGATTTACTATAGGCGCAAAGCTACTCTGCGGGGCTGTCAAAAGTGCTGGTGTGTATTACGTTTCAGATAAACACAGAGCATAGCTGGTTACACTCTAGTTTCAAACCGACAGACCAGAACTGCAACTACCCACTTGCATGTGATACGAGAGTACGTCGACCACGGTGTTGTTTCAGCAACTGGATCGACGCTGGCTCATCTCGTTTTCACAATTGTGTTATACTCATTTGAGACAATCCGATCGCGCCCCTGTTTTGGATAGCGTTACAGAAACGGCGTATGAAGTGGCTTGTGGCTCGGATTTCTGCCGATTTCCCCTCCTCTTACCGCCCGTTGCTTTCCAACGATTTCCCATCCGATTCGATTACCGACCGATGGTCAACTGTCGTCGCCGAATCGCGAATTAATGCCGTGTTTTTTGACAAAAAAAAAATAGCAAAGGCGATTATAAAATCGAGCATCGAGCACTTGACCTGTTTTGATAATTTATTAATTGATAAAATGTGAATTTTTGTGTACTTTACAATTTTTACGAACTTAACCTAACCTAGAAGAAAACGCTTTAGCATTTTTTCCAACCCCTCCGTTCTTCAACTAATCACTTATAATACACCGAACTGAGAGAATTTACAAATTTTCATGATATATTACAGAAAGACTGTTTTCAATAAGACAAAGGCCTTGACACTCTTATACGTAATGGAATCTTTACGTATGTAGAAATTCTTTTCTTTTAAATAAAATATAATTATAATATAATAAGTTTATGTGAAAAATATATTTTATATATGTCATATCTCCTCTTCGTGACAATGTTTAATCATATTTGTTTCGCAAGTGGTTCTTGATTGTCAAGAACTGGGGACTCCTCGCTTTTGTATTAGTGATCTTTACGTTACCGACGGAGTAATGCGAGATTTCAAGTGAGCTAGGTCCCTCATAACTGCCCGATGAAGATTAAGGAGAATTCCTGTTGGTTTTCACGGCAATATAACCAAGAGCGAAGTTGTCTGGTCAGAGATCAAAGTCGAGTAGGGCGATTGAGTGACAGTGTCCCGTGTCAAAGCGTGCTTGAATTCCTCTGGCAGACATAACCTGATCGCGCCTCCTATGCTTTCCACGTGCCCAATAAACCTACACTTGATGCGGATGAACAGTCGTATTCTTGCAAAGGAACAGGAAAAATTCGATCTTTTCGATATGTGGAATTATAACATATTGGACAAATATAAATCCGAAATAATTTCGAAGTTTCACGTCACCTTTCACGCAAGTTTCAGTAATTTTGCATACAACTCCTTACACGTACTTTTCCATAGTTTTGTCAATAATTTTACACACTTTGCCGCAGTTTTGCACAATTTTCGGTAGTTTTTACTACGTCAGTATAAATGCTAGACATTTTAAAATTTGATGTTCCACACAGTTCATTCTAAGATGATTTCTTTCAACTTGGGAAATTTACGATATAAAATTCCAGGAATTCTTAACCATAATATTCAACGTTGGATAAAACGGCGAGGGAAAGTCGCAAGCAGCAAGTTTCAAGAAGAAAATTTCCATCTTCGAAAAAAAAAGAAGAAAAAATTTTCCAACGTCTTCGGAGAGCGTTTGAATCTTCCCAATAATTTTCGTGAATAAAAGTATCCTTACTTCCGCCCGTCATCTACGCGTACCATGTAAAAACACTTTTGAAAGGAATGAACTCGAAGTAGAAACTTTTAAAATCAGACAAAGCGCCCTACGTCGTATGATCTCTTTCAGACGAAGTTAGTATCGATTTTTTATTTCACTTCCAAATATTTCACTTTCATCCTGCCTTGCCTGCCACTCGGAAACAACATGAATGTTTATAAACGCCATTTCCACCCCCCCCAAGTTTTATCGCGGAAATATCAAATAATCGGATTCCATCGAAACGCAGCATTAACATCTTTATTGGAAACCTCCGCGGGGTGAAATATTGAAGGTGTTGCAAGCTGTCGCGGCCACGGCAGGGTGTGCAAACCAAGGCGGATGGAAAAGTTTCGCCCGGGATTTTATTTATCTTTTTTTTTTTTCCTTCTCTCCACAGAGGCTCGGAAAGGATGCAAAAATGCCCTGTCTTCGAGATGCATCTTTTTACAGCCGCGATTCTCTTATCGCGCCCTCCCTCCCCGACTACTCTTGCTCTTTCGATCATAACTA
The DNA here is from genome assembly GCA_002806875.1 of Lepidotrigona ventralis hoosana. NCBI lineage: Eukaryota > Metazoa > Arthropoda > Insecta > Hymenoptera > Apidae > Lepidotrigona > Lepidotrigona ventralis. The sequence goes on from NIPQ01089720.1 coordinate 36,649, forward strand.
TTTAAAGCGCGAGAAGTTCTGAAAATTGCCACTACGCGACGCTCTAACCACCCTAACCTCTGCGTCGCGAGTTTCTCACCATCTTGGTAAAGCATACAACTTTCCTAGTCTTGAAAGCTTGCTCCAACTCGTTCGTTAAAGAAGTGTGAACATTTTTTCTGCAGTTTGTAACTTTTCGCCTTAATGTGTACTAAACTATCGATTTCATTGATTTCAGGAAATCAGATGTTCATTTAATTCAATTTATTCAAACACAAGAAATTAAAGAAGGAACGTAAAGAAAATACTAAAATATATAGCGTAGATAGACGATAAGATAAGTCAGATAAACTTTTAAAATGAAAAAAAAAAAAAGAATCTTTTCAAGAATACAATACAAACCAATTTACTTGAAAAGGTTATCATTTCTCTTGGAATCTTGTTACCACAGAAATTTTTAAACACGAATACAAAATATATTTAAAAAAATTAGTGATCTAATAATTTTATATATATATATATATTTTTTTTTGTTCAGATTTTTATCCACTGTTTTACGTTATTTGCATTTGTAAAAATGTCAAGGTCGAACGCGGATGATTTCCGTTCTCCATTAGGAGGAACAGTTTTTCAACTGTGATAACGAGGGCATTAGTATCGCGTGCAACAGCCCGTGCAAAGTTGCGGCGCAGCTTTTTCAGTCGCATCAAGCCGGAAAGAACATCTTCCAGGGGCGGTTTGAATTAATTTACCATGCTAAGGGCTAGATCAGATAGCTTTCTACGTTTCCTTGGACAATTAACCCTTTTAGGATCAAATATTTCATTAACAACGAAATACATATTTTTTTCAAACGTAAAGTATAACTTGCCGAAGAAATGCATCCTTCAATTGTTCAACAATTCATAAAAATTTTGGAATCATCGGAGTTGAAGATTTACAAAATATCAAGAACCATACATTTTTTAATATTTTTAAATATTTGAAGTTCAATATACGTAGACTTCTGATTAATTGTATTAATTGTATCATTATTAGTTAACTAATTGCAAGTTAATATATTGTCTTTATTATTATTTTTAATAAATTACTTTCCAACTAATATCACAGCAATTGTAACAAACTACCGTCCCTTCATCGCTTCTAGAAAAAAAACTAAAATCTGAAACGAGATTTGTCGAAAGGGAAAGGCTACTGTTGAATTTAATCATGAAAAAGAATTACAAAGAAATTCAATTGAATTAGAAAGAAAGTAAAAGAAATTACAATTAAACAGAGACTCGAGGCCTTTTCCTTCTTTCTCCTCTTTACAAATTCGTATCTTATCTTTCGGCCGCCATCCTTAACACAGGTTTATTAGAAATTAAGAGCTGAAAGCGGAAGATATGTAGGTAAGGGGGTTAAAGAATACACCCCCATAGGGATTAAACTTCCCCTCGCTGGACGTATCTTATCTTTCGGCCGCCATCCTTAACACAGGTTTATTAGAAATTAAGAGCTGAAAGCGGAAGATATGTAGGTAAGGGGGTTAAAGAATACACCCCCATAGGGATTAAACTTCCCCTCGCTGGGAGTCCATTAGAAGAGCACGGACGATTTAGCAGAGGGGCTTTCAGGTCCAGCAATTTGATGCTGCTTGCCTGTCATGCTAATATCCCGAGCTTTATATCGAGTCGAGTTTTTCTTCACCGCTTCTGATGTATGGTTTTCCCCGCCTAAGTTGCGCGTCGTTGAACACACCCCCGCCGGATGATGCTTCCGTTGTTGCGCGCCCCGGATTTTTCCCTCGGCTCCTTCAGNAATACTTAGAAGAAGGCAGTTTCGAGATTTTAAAAACAGTTTCTTTGATAATTCATCGATATCAGTTCAGTCCTTGAGAAAGGAAAAAACATTCTTCGAAAATTTACAAAATACTCGAATATTCCTTCTATCAAGACAAGTACTATTTAACGAACTCGACAATATCAATCTTTAGGAGAAATATTTTTTTAAAAAAAAGAAGAAAGAAATGGTAAATAATTATTTCGCGAAATAAAAATACTTCGTATTGAAAGGGAATGCTTTAAAAATCCTGCGAACAAAATTCCTCACAAAAATATTCCCAAAAAATATTTTTTTAAAAAAAAGAAGAAAGAAATGGTAAATAATTATTTCGCGAAATAAAAATACTTCGTATTGAAAGGGAATGCTTTAAAAATCCTGCGAACAAAATTCCTCACAAAAATATTCCCAACCAATTTTCAAATAAAAGAAAATCCGAGTTCAACCCGTCAACATTCACCTAACGAGATAGCAAGGAAACTTCGCGTTGCTTCTATTTAAAAAGGGAATTCAACGCAAATTCCTGGCTCGTCGGTGAGAGATCGCGACGCGGTGAGTGAGGTTAGGTTCAACAGGTGCATAAATCAGCAAAGATTCGTGGTAGTTACCTCTGTTCCGTTGACGATAAGGTCTGCCCCGCTTCTGGCCGAGACTCGGCTGTGCCAGCGCCAGCAAGAGCAAAAGGATCACTAGGAATCTCCTCGCCGGAAGTCCCATTTCACTCTCGACTATCGTTTACTAGCGTCTCATTTGCTGCGGACGATCTTCAACCGATTTCCCCTCCGTTTCTTCCCTCGATTGGCTCTCTTCGCCGGCACAAAATAATAAACGACATGACTGAATATATTCAACTGATATTCCATCATCTTTCTTTCTTTTTTTTTTTTCCATTTGACCTTTCGGAGAACACCTTCTTCGAGGTTTGAACTTTCAAACATTTTGAGCCTCGTACGCTCGCGTTTGACGATTATTCGAAAAAAAAATTGTTCCTAAGATGTTTTCAAGTTTGCTTAAATTTGGAGAGATAAACGAGAGATTCGGTGGAGTTGGGAATTCACATTGTCGAAGTTGCTCTCCCAGCCACTTGTTACGAGGGACAACACACTTTCTATGACGATCGAATCGAACCTTTTGCTAGCTGCAGATCAGACATATCGGCCTGGATCCCATTCCTATCCCCGTTCTCGTTAGTTACACCAGCTGTTTTTCCGAGCTTCGGCGGTCGACAATTCGGTTTTTGTTTCCGCGGGATTACCAGGGGCGTAACTGCAGATCAGACATATCGGCCTGGATCCCATTCCTATCCCCGTTCTCGTTAGTTACACCAGCTGTTTTTCCGAGCTTCGGCGGTCGACAATTCGGTTTTTGTTTCCGCGGGATTACCAGGGGCGTATACCGGTGGTGAGAAAAGCACACACAGGAGATGGAGGGAGAGAAAGGAAGAAAGGAAAAGCACGCGGCGACGGTTCTCGCCGCAGAAAGGCAAGGAAATTGTGCAGCGAACAAGGCACAATGGTCCCTCTCTTTCTCTCTCTTTCTCTCTCTCGTGCGCGGCGACACGCTGTGTTTTTCAATTATTTTTAATTATTTTCTGAAAGCCGCGACCGCGTTTGATGCACACACCAACAAAACCCGTGGGCTGCTGAACTACACGCTGCGCCCCTATTTTTCCACCCTTCGCCACCCTATCGATCCCTGTCGCTTTTCCACGTCCAATTTAAAAAAGAGAGAGAGAGAGAGAGAGAGAGAGAAAAGGAAAGAAANTTGAATATTATCTACGAGGAAATATTTTTTACGTTTAATGCCAACCGACACAATCATTCACAGTTGATTGCAATTAAAGAAATTATTAAGTATTCATAATTGACGAGAACAAGAGGTATTGCATTCAATTTGATTACAAACGTGATAATTCAAATATTACTATATTACTGAGTATACTGCAACGATTGTTCTACCTCGGGCAAATGAAATTATTTTTATACATTGTGCGTGTTGTTACGCGTACTTTTATATACAATTTGATTACAAACGTGATAATTCAAATATTACTATATTACTGAGTATACTGCAACGATTGTTCTACCTCGGGCAAATGAAATTATTTTTATACATTGTGCGTGTTGTTACGCGTACTTTTATATACATGAATGTTACAAGTGCGTGACATAAATGTGATTTGGAATTTTGATAGTTGTCAGCAGATTGCAGATTATTATTGGAAATTTTGAATTGCACAGTATATACGCGTGATGCAAAATTATATGAAGTATTCAAAGTGTCGTAATATTTCGTTATCGAGTTTCGATTATTTCAATTGTATCCTCAAAAATATGTACGCAATGCGTAAACAATTGTTGGAACCTTGAAGAATTTCGAAGCTTGAAACACTCCACCAGAATCGAAATTCTCCGAATTTGTCCAAGTCGAAAGACTTTTCACTGAACAATTGTCCGTCGTGCAAGAGTTATTAATAATTGTATTGAATGTTGAATACAAACTGTGTAATTTATTTCATCGAAGCTCGATGAAGAAACAATTTTTAATAATTCTACATGCTGTTTCCATGGCAACGTTCGAAAGTGTAAANTAATATATAATAATTCTACATGCTGTTATAATATATAATAATTCTACATGCTGTTTCCATGGCAACGTTCGAAAGTGTAAAATTCAAGCCTCCTAAATTTTCTGAATTTTTCCAAAAATTCTTCCTAGTTTCTCATACAAACGCTTATTAATTTCATTATTCTGCTCTTTCATTTCAGTTACTTAAAAGTTAAACTGCTATTAAAACCCGGAATTATCGAAACTTGATAAAGATCAACAACAAAGTAAAGGGCAAAACATTTCGCGTAATTCAAACTTTTCGAAAACTCTTCATTAAACAGTTATCCCTCATGCAAGAATTATCAGTGTAATTAACATGTCTGACAGCTGTTGGTACATTATTTTACCAAACCAGAGGAAATGAAAAAGAAAAAGGAAAGAACGTCCAAAGTCTGTCTCGACACTCCACCAAACTCGAACTTCCCAAATTTCTACTAAAAAAGTGTACAAACGCATCAAAGACACTCCACTGAATGAAACTGTCCATCGTCCTCTCGCGAGCCTCGAAGAAGGTGTTCGATCCTCGATCCTCGAGCGGAAATCTCCAAAAAGCAAAAGGAAACTCGAGACGGAAAACACGGCCGGATCTCGCGAATATTCCCTTTCTGCTCCTTTTAATACCTGCGAGGATGATGCGAGTCGCGAGGAAGAAGAAGTAGAGAATGACACACCGGGTTCACCGTGAAGACGCCCCGCTGGCCGAGGCTGACAGACTGGCAAACTACTAGCCGCCATGAACCGAACCAACACACAACAGGCCACCCCACCTCCGCTGTCAACAAACGAAGCGTGGGAGGCATTAAGCTACTTTACAATTTTTTTCTCTTTTTTTTTTTCTCAATTTTTCCAGTCTCTGTTTTTTCGCTTCTTTTCTTCTTCATCGCCTCAGGACCAACGTCGACGACCAACCGCGACAACAACCCTCTCCCCCGCGAGTTCACCCGTCGACAATCTCAAGGGTTCGAATCTTTTGAAAAGTTCGTGATTTTCTCGATTCTTCTTTTTTTTTCTTCTTCTTCTTTTGGAGGAGGAAGAAAGAATGAAGGGAAACGTCATTGGGCAAGATTTGAGAGACTTGAGAGACGAGTTGAAAAGAAGTTTTGGCATCGAGGTACAATTGTTAGACCATACTCTCTGAGAATAAAGAATCTTAAGGCTCGTTCTTGCTGATTTTTGTGACACCATGATGTTTTGAGAGAGTGTAGACGTGGAAGAATCGGAGACGATTGATTGAAGAGAATCGTGATTTTATTCTTGATATTCGGGAAACATTGGTGAAATTGTTGAAGTCTTCAAGTCCTCGCGACGACGAAATTTTTCACTTTTTAGTTTTCAACAGAGAAAATGAATCGAAGAGGCGAGCTTTTATTCTGAGTTTGAGATGTTGAGGAAAAAATTGACCAGCCTCGAGTAACTTTTTAGAGATGCATAGAGATGCTATTTTTAGAACTTTTTAGACCTTGCGTAGATATTTTCAATATTTCGAAACGAGAGGGAAATCACGGTTTTCTTCCTTTAAAGACTTCTCGAGTGGAAAGATAGTGGGAACAATTAGTGAGGATACGTATAAGAGACAAATTGCTCGGCGAATATGGAATCATTGGGTTCCAACTTTTTGAAAGAGCTCGATCGTTCTCATCAGACAGCTGGGGGAAAAATTATAAAAATTATTGGCGCAAGTAGTAAATTGTTTTGAGCCACGGAGAAGTAAATTCGATCTTTAACACAGGCATAGAATCTTGAAATTTTTTTTAAAAAAGTTTCGAATTAAAACTTAGAAATGTTCTTGAGATGTTATGCAGATTTGTAAGATTTTTTACTATAATATAAACATAGATACACGGTTTTCTTTTTTTACAATTTAAAAAAAAAGAAAAAGGATTTGAATACTTTTTCAATTCTACTCGAGCAATTTAAGAGAGAAACAAATTACTAGAAAATTCGGAGCAAGGATATCTCCCACGGAAATCATTTATTTTTGTGGTTCATCCCGCAGAGTATGAACATAAAACATGGAAGTTCCTCGTTGTTCTCCTGTTTCCTCGAGGCCAAGGAAGAACGTTGGATCTTTTCAAGAAAACGGTATGGAGAGTCTTGATCAGAAAAATATTTTATGAGACACGGGGGTAGAATTTTTTGGGGATTCGCGGGCTCACTTCTACAACTTCTTTCAAATATGGAAGAAGAATCCTCCTCCTCCGTCTCTCGTTTTTCAATAAAACAAAAACACGGACACGCGTCGCAATGTTACGAAACGATAAATACCGAATGTTGACGAATTAATTGTCTCTCGTGAAAGAAATTTCCTTGCCATTCAAGGATGAAGCGTAAAATTCCCTGACCAGGATATATACTTCATCGAGAAAATATCCACGTGAATTTCTAAAGATATATAAATCAAGAGATCCGATCCAACAGAGATTCAAGGTACACGTAAGTATAGTTCGTTCGTCGAACGAGCGTGGATTTGTGTGGACAACAGACGGATTTCCTCTGTGTTCTGTGTGATGATCGTTCGAGAGATTGGTAGTGACTTTCTTTCTTCCGCCCCCGTGGAACTTGTAGCGCGACACTGATCTCGAAATCGAGGGAATTAGAACCCGTTTAAAACTGAGATTCTTACTTATGCGATCCCCGAAGAATATTCTAGGTCTCAAGTCCTAAGTAACGAAATTTAAATTTACATGGAAATTCCAAGCTTGATCGACTAAGCTCTTTAGCTTTAATCCTCCGAACAATTTCAATTTCCGTGCTGCGTGACACATTCTGTAAATATCGCAGAGATCGTCACGCGTTGTCGAGACGCCTTTCTGACAAATTTCGAGAGTTTAAAGAAGCAAAGTAAATTTCGAAATTCCAATTGTTTTAGATTACTCTTAAATTACCAAAATAAATTTCGAACGATGCTTCCCCTCGTCTCGCGTTTCCAAATTTTCAAAATCGTCGTGTACTGTGAGCTTTGCTAAGTTCCAGCGAGATACTCTATAGAATACATGATGATATCCTTTAGATTCCAAGTTATCTAAATTGTCAAAAATGAATAATCATCGAACGAATTTCTTGTTCATCTCAAAATTGTTGTAGAAACAAAATGAATCTGTTTGTAAATATTAACAAACTCTCGAGAAAGGGAAAGTTCGTCGAACCTAACCTCAATTCAACTTCAAATAATAAATATCCGCGATTCTTGAAAATTTCAAACTATCGAGAAAAAGAAAAGAAAAGAGCGTGATTCTAAATAACGATCGAATGTTAATTAATTCGATTGAGCCTCGTCTCTCGAACAATGTTCAATGAACCTCGAGATAGGAGAAATTTCAAGAAACTGAAGGAAACTCGGTTGTTCATAGAGGAGATGATTTCGGCTCGAGGATCGTCAGCCAACAGTGGTACCAAGATGACGGGGAAAAGATCCACGGTTTACCGATCGAATGTCGACAGCGTGGCTGCCAGCGTCTCGAGAGAGCGAACGAACAAGCCCGCGCCGTCTCGAACGAACGACTGACGCGCGACGCGTGCAAGACGCGACAGCTCTGCCGCGAGAATCGCGCAGCGCGCGTTTGCCGCGCGCCTCTCACTGCGCATGCGCACCGGGAGAGCCCGCCAGACGCTAATAAGCAAATTGAAAACTATTCGATCGCTGGACGCGTTTCTCGCTGTCAAACGCGCTTTGATGATGCCCGATTAAACTGTAGAATTACTGTCAGATCGTGTTGCTTCGTAATTTGAAGCGGCAAGATCTTACGAAGGAGACTCACGATGGTGTATTTCTAGATACACAACGAACAACATAGATTTGAATTGTTCGAGTAATCTCCAACTTCTAAAGCTGAACTTTACTTGAATTCTGAAGGTTGAATTTTTCATAGAAAATTTATAGATATTTACACGGAAGTTTCTCTGTTTTTCCATTTCGAATTTAGTTTAGAATTATTGTACTAAATCTTCGAGTCTAATAAAAAGTCTTTTAATAAAAAAAAAAAATTTTTTTCGCAGAAATTTTGTAGAAAATTTCATAGAAATGGCGTACTTCATTTGAAACTTGAGTGACTTCAAAATAATCTTTTTACCTCTGAGTTGAAAATTACTTTTAAACTTAATCCGTTTCTTCGTTAATTCGTAGAAACGCCATAAATTTACAATTACTGTAATGTAAATCTTATATACATTGGACTTTGCAATTTTTCAAAAAAAAAAAAAAAAAAAAAATNAATGGTGCATCTTTGCAAATTGTGAAAAAATCTCAGTAAATCTCATCTTTCAAAATTCAATGAACATGAACTCAACTTTTCAACTTTCTTTCTGTATTCTCAATCTTCCTGATAACAATTTATAATGATTTTATTCATCGGTAGTTCTAGGATTATGAATGCTTTGACAATATGTATAAGGTTGACTTGAACATTTAGTAGAATTCTAGATCAAATACAATTCGATCTAATTGTCTTCGTCTTCGAGTGAATGTTGCAAATTGTTACCGTGAACTGTGGACCTTTTCTCTTATGTTACTAATAATCTAAACAAGGGGCATTCTGCCATTTGACTGGTATATGAATGCTCTGACAATCCGTTGATTTTCTTGGACTATATTTTAAGACTGAAAATAGCTGTACAATGTAGCCGCTAATCTAAAGTTTTTATTCGTTTATAAAACAGAATGATTGAATTGTTTTACATTGAGACAATAAGAACGAAGTGAATGACATACGATATTATTATATATATAAAATATTGTATATTTTTGAATAATCTAAATTCACTTTCAATAATGATTTAACCTTCCAATAATTCGTAATGATTTAAGTGAATTATAATTATAAATTATACATTGTAATAAAACAAATGATTGATCTTAATGTAATAACTTTATTATATATATATATTAGATTAGATTATTAGATAATATATATTTATATATATTATCACATTATTACGCGTTAATAACTTTATTATATATATATAATATAAAAAATTATTATAATATATATTATAACATAAATAATATATATAATATAATATATTATAAAAAATTATTATAATATAAATAATATAATATATTATAATATATATTTATTATATATAACTTTATTATATATATATATATATATATATTGGATTAGATTATTAGATTATATATATTTATATATATTATCACATTATTAATAACTCTATTACGTGTCGAAAATTTACACAATCATACGACTCGTTCATTTACGATTTTAAACTAATAATTGTGTTACATGTTGAAGATTTATATATATATAAAATAAGTAAATTTATTTATATAATAAATTGATTTATATAATCATATTATAATATCATACATACGATTGTGTAATATGATTATGTAAATCTCAACGTGACACATAGCACGACAATTAATTTGAAATTATACTTGATTATAGAGAGCTTCGATATTTCGCATAATTGTCAATCAAGAAAGTAAAACAATCTCTAAACATTTTCGTAATGTGTATTTAAAAGAGAAGATACTAGGCGAGATTAGTATAGGTTGGCCAAAAATCACTTCCTACTAAACTAAATTCGCAACTTTTTTTCATCATGTATTCTTAAAATTTCGTTTCAAATTACAAGTACATTAATTTAAGTACAAATTTAAAATCGATAAATTAGTTGTTTCTTATCACTTCAGTATTTTATTAAGAGAAATGGTTCGGGGAAGAAACGTTCAGCCCATTCAACATGAACTACAAACGAGATCTATGAAAAGCTATTATAATCGAAAGCGCAAGGCAGGTTTTTCATTCAGTTTGTTAAAGAGATATTAATAAACTAGTAAGAAAATGTACACCTGACTGATCTGTTTAATCCTACACTGTCCCTGCGCGGCAGAGAATGTCCCCCAGATCAGAATTCTAATTAACAAACCGTGGTTATTCTACAGGCTGATCCAATTCCCAGCGACGTAAACCATCCCACGAACGCCAAGAACGTAAGAACACGTCCCGTGTTCGGCGGATTATAAAAGTTTTAAATAAAATAAGTTGAGAAATCACGGTTCGTGCTTCGGCTTCCCGTGGAAACCGAAGGAGAATATATATATATATATATATATATATATATATATATATATATATATATATATATAAAACACTGTTACACGGCGTTTAT
>NIPQ01089721.1:0-11207 GCA_002806875.1 Lepidotrigona ventralis hoosana
AAAAAAAAAAAAAAAAAAAAAAAAAAGAAAACAAGAAAGAGGCTGTTGCAAACTAGATACGTTCGTTGTTGTTAGATGGACTGTAAGATATGATTCAGAGTAATATATTATTATTATTATTATTATTGTCATTACTACGATTATTATTATTATTATTCCTACGATCATTAGTATATTCTGATCATGATTATTAAATGTTACGATCGATTGAATTGCAATCGACTATCCAAGAGTGAAATGACTTTACCGGATGGGCGCGTTGTTGGAGACTTGAAGAAATTTTATAAATTATATTCTATAGTAGCGGGTAGAAAGAAAAATACGTATCCAATGGGGGAAAGAGGCATCCTCGGATTTCGGAATTATGCTAAATAGAAAACGATGGCTATTACATTGTGTAAAAATAAGGGAATGAAAGAGGAAAAGGAGTACATCTAAAAAATATGATGATATATATGTGTATATCTCTGCGAGTAAACAACAGTAAAGGACAAGTGCAACATACAACTGCCAAATCGTAATGTTTTAGAGAGTTTAATCGCGACTATTGTATCACGAATCTGTTATTTTTTAGAATAAGCGCGACACCGATCGCCGAATTTCGAGAGCGCAATATGTGATTTTCTGCGATCTGTTCTGCCAATAGCCGAGCAGAAAATTAAATTACGAGATAAAAAGAACGCGATACTGCCATGCACCTTACAGAGAATAATAATAACAATAATAATGGAAAACAAGTCAAACGCGTAACAAAATCAACGAGGTAAGTTCGATCGGCTTCAGTTCAGCTTTGTACGAAAAGCAGTTCCACGGTGTTCACTCGACTTTCAATACCAGAAGTTAGCGAGGTACCAGAGTTTTTGATTCTCTTTTATCGTCCAATTTAGATAGGCAATTGTAGCCTCGCAGGGACGACAAGTTCCATACAATTTTTCATTTTTGATAGTTTGTTATGTACATAAAACACCGCACGAGACGCAAAGGCATCCTTGCCGAAGGTTCCAATCTGTTAAATTTCGGCGAAGCCGTTTTAAGGGAAACTAAACTAATTTAAGGCGGCAGAAGACTGAAGCTGGCATCATACGCGCGTTAATTCGACGCGTTCAACATCGTTCCCATCGTGTGGAATCAGCTTCAGCCATTTTATTATAAATATTTATGTATTTATATGTGTATACATATCCTTCAAATAAATGTAATATGTGTTTGAAAACCCTTGGCATCAATTTCCGATTAAATCTGTCAGTCTCTTATTAAATCTTCTACAAAAAAAGAAGAATATCTCACTGAAAGGACAAACGGACCGTAAAACGAAATACTCGAAGAGTGTTATAAGTAGTTCTCTTTATTATTTACACGCTGCCGACGCCGAAGATATACTCTTCCGGATTTTTCGTTTATACAATCGTGTTAATAAAACGTAACAATGTCGACTTTCATCTGGGAAATTACATACATAGCTCTTCGTAGAAGTAATCTCGTCGGATAGGACTGCAAATAATTCGGTCGTTTCAGTGTACAATGGTACAGAAACTCGTATAGAAAAAATTCTTCTCTACGTTATTACTAAATATTTCTGGGTAATTTCTACCGACGTTTCATTTCGTCCTATCGATATCTATATTTTGGCTCGCATCATCACAATCTCAAGTATACAAATCATATACTTCGACTACAATGGAATGTCCTGGTCGTGCTTACAATTTATGCTTAAAAATCTGACGTTAATTCTAACTTGACAATCACTTTTTCGGAGGATGTATTTAAACACTAAGGAAAACGATGAACAAATGCTTGACTCTTTGTGTGCACATGAAACGTCATGTTAATGTAAAAGATCATGCTTTTCGAAATAATGGCATTGCCTGTTGTTCCATTTTGAAACTTTGCGAAGAGAATTTCATTGTCAACGTTTAAAGAAACTTCATGATCCACGATTACGGGTATTTTGATGTTACTTGCAATTTATCTATTGGATTCATTAATACAAATGTGCTCGTATATTACGATAATAAGTTTATCCTGAGCGCGTTAAGCGTTTATAAATATTTAGTACCAATAGGATGAATCTACTTAACGCGGGCAGTACATCAAAAAGTATGATAAATTATAAGGAAAGCACAACTTTGTCTAAACATAAAATTATTGATTTATATTACACTTTATAAAGTTGTATTTATATATAACATATATTTCATACTTTCTGTATAATAGTGACTAGCTGTCTACAGCTGTCTGCATGTGATTATGGCCGCCGTTTATGTGTGAATATGACCTCCTTTTTTATTCATATAGTGCGCACAATTGACCATGATGATTGAATCAGTAATTTAGTTGAACAGTAATTGTATTACAAATTAATGCGGTAGCAAAGGCGACGTAAAAACATTTTTATAGGCTCAAATTTGGCCTTGTAAAGCTAAAAAGACGTAATCCAGTGCACCTTCGATCTTTCAAAATACATTTAAATGCATATATAAAAACCTCAATAGATAATATAAAATATTATGTACGACATTTGGTCGACAAATTGTATAAAGTTCTTGTAAACAAAGATAAGCTATAACTTGATGGAAAGGTTTATCATTGGTAGCTACAGATGAACAAATATTTATATTTACAATAGAATTAGAAGGAAATGAAATTGATGATTTTCGCGGTAGATTCAAATCACTAAATGCGCTAACTTGACGAAACTGGCGAAATATCAATATCTTGTGTAGCAAGCTTTTGTAGCTCTTTCCTCTTTTCTTTCAACTTGGATAAATCTTCTAAATAATCTGTAATCCAAGGTGATATTCACTGTTGCTTAGAACAAGATATCTGCACAATTTTAAAATGGCAAGAATATTTTGCACTAGTGCAATGTTTCTTGCTTGTTTTTGACAAACTCCACAAATCAGTACAGTCTTGGAGTTACACTTATAAGAACACTTTACGACATGCGTACTTTTCATAGATCACATAGGTGCATAATCCAACTGAACAGTTAAATGCCTTACTCCGGCTGCTTGGAAAATCATTTGAGTGTGTGCTACGACATACTTAGGCTCTACTGTTCTAGCAACTTCCAATTTCAAACAACCGACGTACACATCTGAGCACAGGGTCCAGAAATGTGGTTCTTGCACACTGTATACCCCAGCCAATTGTGTCACCTTGTTGTAACATTGTGGTAGAATATAATCCAACGCCGCTGGTTGTCTTTGCATCAATATCTCCCATGAGTCTTTCATCAAAGACAGCACACTTAGAACTATCAATACTGAGATCAGCATAGAACAAATTGGATCAGCTATAAACCAACCGAACAAACGCATCAGCACTGCTGATATAATTACACCTACAGATCCAAGAGTGTCTGCCAAAATATGCAAGAAAACTCCCTTCATGATCTGAGAATTTGTACCACTGAAGGAGGGATCAATTTCAATATCATGATGATCATGGCCGTCGCTGTGGTTCAAGTGAGAATGCGCATGACTTCCATGAGAATGAGAATGGGAATGGCCATGTCCCATTCCATGGCCATGTCCATGTCCATGACGGAATACATACATTCCTACTAAATTAACTATTAATCCCATAATGGACACGACCAAAAGTCTTTCGTGTTTTATCTCCGGAGGCTCGATAGATCTTTCCACAGCTTCTGACATAATGAACAGAGCAATAAAGAACAGAAGCAAGGCATTGACGAATCCTCCCAAAACTTCTGCTCTGACATAGCCATAGGAATATCTTTCATTTGCCCTCCATTTCGTTATAACCGATGCAGCCAAACCGAATAATAAACCAGTACAATCAAAGAACATGTGAAAACTATCTGATATTAAACCCAAACTGTTTGTCCATATTCCATACAACAATTCTATGCAGGCAAAGGATAAATTTAATAAAAGAAACAAAAATAAATTCCTGGTATTTTTGTCTGAGAATATCAGACGTTTCCATCCCAACAGCTGCTCCTTTATTCTACTGCCAAGATTCTTTGAATCTTTGTGCGAAAGTGGAAGCATTTTCTCCGGTACAAGCTGTTTGTAGTAGTGAAGTTTATCCTACAAAATAAAAATATCGTTTTTCAGTCAATTAAACTCGTATTCCATTTATCTGCAATATAATTTCTCCAAAAAACTTTTTAATTAACTGTATTTACATATTAACATAAATATTTAAGTAAAAAGTTTGTTCTTCGAAAAAAACATTTGAACAATAAGATTAAAAATATGTTGGAAATGTATGGACAAACATAAGTACAGCTGTAACAGCACTTTAGCTTATCTGTTCGTGACATCTATTAACGATGTTAAAAATCGAATTTTTAAATGAAACATCTTGTTCACACAATTAATCAGCATATTATCGACAAGTCAGTCATCTCGATATATTCACTTAATGTTAGGCAAACGTATAGAATAAAAGCACGATTGACACGTCGCAATGGTGAAAGGTATCTTAACCTTACATACGGTAATGTTCAAAGAGGAAAAAATTACCTTTCCGTGTAAAACTAAATATAAACAGACGTCCGTAATTGACTAAAATACACCAAAAGATATTGTTAGCGCAAATGCATTTTGTGAACGTATCAAAAATGTGAAAAACCGGGGCTCAAAAACACACAGCGTGGCGCCATGCTTCACACGTTACAGCCACTCCTGAGTGACTGACAGTTGAATTCGATATTACTTGTAACATCGTGTGACGTGTCTTAGAAATTTTACGATAAAAAATTAATTTCAATAATTAATTTACCTATCCGTCATTACACTGTTTCTCAAACATTCTACTTTTTTTTTTTAGAAGTAATATTGACTAATGTAGTAAAATAGATGGCATTGAATGTCATAAGCACTAAAGATGGCGATGTACGCATTTCCTTTTTCTTTCTGAGTCGACTGCCATCATGGTGAGTACTTGTGAAAGAAGTTTTATGTTTAATAATTACATAAAGTAATTTCATCGGATTTTTTCTGTGTAGTGCAATGTTATTATTTTAATAATTGATTCAAAAAGTTTCATACAAATTTCACGTTCGATTAAGATAAGCTTATAAACTTGACGACTAAACAATTTCATCCACATGGTGTATACAATGCAAACGAAATATTTTATTTTAATACTATTCTATTCATTTGAAGTATCTTTTAGTTAGCTTCAAAGAATCGAGATTAATTTGTGCTTAGTATGCACAAACAGAAATAGAAATTCGTTTCGATTTCATTTATATGGTAACTCTAACCTCTATCATTGACCTGATGTTTTGTTGACACTTTGAAAAATTATCGAAAGATAATTATTTGTGAATTAATATTTTAATGAAGAAACTCATTGATTTAATTTGTGATAGTATAATGCTCCATTCAATGAACTTGATTGATAACCAATATTACTCCATTATATTTGTGTTACGAACAGTTGATTTAATGTCATTTTGTATTTTAGCCGCCTAAGAAGGATACCAAGGGGTCTTCAAAACAACCACAGAAAACACAAAAGAAAAAGGAGGGTGGATCTGGTGGTAAAGCCAAAAAGAAGGTTTGTATGACGATTGTTTTACATCATAGATCTAATCCGTAAAATATATTTGATGATGAATACTTATAATCTTGATAAACGGTGGAAGTAAAAACCTGATTTAATGAGCCTGATTACTGGTTTTAACAAGTATATTTAAAAGACTGGAACCAATTAAATGTTTACATTTTTTTCGTTTCCTTTCTTTCTTTGTAGAAGTGGTCCAAAGGAAAAGTACGTGACAAGTTAAACAATCAAGTATTGTTTGACAAAGGCACATATGAAAAATTACTAAAAGAAGTACCGCAGTATAAATTGATCACACCTTCTATCGTTAGTGAAAGATTAAAGATTCGTGGATCACTTGCCAGGAGAGCACTGATTGAATTGCAACAAAAAGGACTTATTAAACAAGTTGTACAACATCATGCACAACTAATTTATACGCGTACTACTAAAGGTGACGATCCGGCTGCGTAATTCGTTTTTACGCAATGTATAATAATGTTTAATAAAAAATATTAATAAATCCAAATACTCATTTATTTCAAATCGAATATACGTACGTAACGAAGTAAGAAACAAAGGATACCTTAGCGCTCGCGAATCGATCGTTCATTTGTTCTTGAATATAATGGCTGTGTTCGAATGAGACACGGATCTTTTCCTCTGCCCCGTTCCGTACCAGGTACAAGCTGGTGTCGACGCTCAAAATTCTAGTGCACACAGCCATTTGAAATGACAGAACGATTCCCCGACTCGGGTTCATCGACGTGATATTCAGCGAGGCGTCTTTCGGCTCCTTGCGGAGCGCGAACTGCAACATCTCGGGCGACAAAATTGGTCGAATCACGTACAAGGAAGGTATATACGGGTAGGCGTCAAGAACAGAGAAGTCGGAAAAACTTGCCGCGGAATACAGAACACAAGAACAGTAAGTTCTGTGTCTCTGCGAGAAAACGGAGAAGGGACGAAAAGGTGTGTGAACGAAGAAGAAGAGGAAGAGGAAGAACCAGTTATCTGTTATCAGGATCCAAAGTCCAATGAAGATCCACTGGCATGGCCACGCAACTCAGCCCCCGAAATTCGGAGGTGAACGCTCTTGAGCAGCGGGGCTATCTTATTGGCAAAAAAATCGGACAGGTTATTTACCTCCAACCCTGTGTATTCCCCACCTGCTCGTTAACCTCTTTCACTTCCCCTCTACCTGCTTGCTTCTCGCGTTCATTCGACAACATTATCTCCTCTGTTTCTTTTTGAAGACTCTGTGCGTCGTTCTCGTCCTCTTTCGCACAGCCATTACGCGTTCTTTGTACTTTTTTAGTTCTTGTAGGTCGAACTCGTTTTATTCCATTGAATAATCATTCCCGAAGGCAAACTGGAATTTTGTAAATGTTAGGGCTCGTACGCGACCGTACACCTGGCAGAATACGTGGACGGGACGAGCTCGAAAAAATTGCGATTAGCCTGTAAGATATTCGACAAACAGAAAGCGCCGCTTGATTTCCTCGATAAGTTCTTCCCTCGTGAACTCGAAATCCTTACAAAGATCGAAAATCCTCACATCATTCAAGTAAGATCAGGACGGATAAGAAGACGGAACAATACGTTATTTTTAACTGTCTGTTAAAAAAAAAAAAAAAAAAAAAAATTACAGGTGCACAGTATATTGCAGCGTGGTCCAAGAGTCTTCATATTCATGCGGTACGCGGACAATGGCGATCTCCTGGACTTTGTAAAAAGGAACGGTGTCGTACCGGAGCAACAATCGAAGCTCTGGTTCAGACAGATGGCTTCCGGTCTGCATTACCTCCACGGGAAGAACATCGCCCACCGTGATCTTAAATGCGAGAACATCCTCTTGTCCAGGAAGTTCAATGTCAAGCTTGCAGACTTTGGTTTCGCGAGATTTTGCATTGATCACGACGGCAGGCGCGTCCTCAGCGAGACATACTGTGGCTCCGCGGCATACGCTGCCCCGGAAGTTGTCTCCGGCACCCCCTACAACCCGAAACTGGCAGACGTCTGGTCCCTTGGAATAATTCTATTTATCATGTTGAACGCATCGATGCCCTTTGACGACTCGAACTTGAAGAAGCTGTTGAAAGATCAGATGTCGAGGAACTGGATGTTTCGATCGCGAGTGCGGGAGACAGTGTCTGCGCTGGCAAAGAGCATCGTCAAACACATTCTAGAACCGGACATTACTTTGAGGCTAACGCTGGAAAGGGTTCTGGGCCATGAGTGGGTACGCACGAAGAAAGAGAAGCTTGGATCTCTTACCGGTCGATTAGTACATTCAGCACCGCCTATTCACGCACAGGTGGTTCGTCTTAAAAAAAAAAAAAAAAAAAAAACAAATTTCCAACACGTTGTACGGTTGCACATATTTTACGATTTGCTTTGCTACCAGACTTGCGGAGGCGGAGGAAATTTGGTTGGAGCAGGGGCTGCAGGGGGTTGCAACGTACCCGTGGTATTAAAAGGATTGTCATCATTCAAGAACTCTGAGAATCAAAATCATGGTACTGCTGTAAAGTCTGACAATGCGGGGAGAGATGCACAGTTGTCTGCCATTGAATGAAGAAACATAGGACCGACAAGGATGAACCGGCGTCATTCGTGCGTCGAACGTCAACGAACACGCACGAATGTTTATAATGCATTTTTTTACTTTCCTGACGATTGTTGATCTATACATGATTTTTAATAACGCATACTTTTAATAAAGAATATCAGAATTTTAATGAGTGCGTGATTGCGAACGCCGCGGGAATAAATCGAAGGAAATGATAATAATTAAGTTTATTGTACAACTAACATCTATTAATATACAAAACTATAATTTTTGATTGCACGTTCGGCGACGTGACGTAATATAAGTAGATAATAACGGTACAAGTAAATATCTTTAATATATATAGTTTACATTAAAACAACAAATAATTTACACGATTCAATATGTCTTCGCATCTGTGTCAATCTCACCCAGCATAGCACCCCTGGATGTTAAAACTACACATATACATTGCCTGAGAGAGATCGACCTGGGCGATCGAAAAAATTATAAAGAATATTATCTAGTGAGGTTGAGTCTAGAGGGCAGCTCTAACATAACACGCTTATCTCTGTAAAAATATTAATTCGTTTACGACCTTAATTAACAGCATCGCGTGTACAGAAGGGCGTGGTTTATTCTGGTCGACTTTGTGCGTGTTTCATTCATAAGATACATATTTTACGTTCATATTTGCTTGTTATAACTCCAGAAAATCAAAACTGTTTCGCGCGATCATGTACAAAAGTAACTCGCTGTTAATACGCGTATTGTTTCACGAAAAGATTTTTTACCTCGAGGTTGCAATGAATCAACCTTTGTACGATTAATTCGCTAAGAATGCCATTTTCTATGCGAAATAAAAGGTGCACTCGTCACGAGCGCGGCAGTTGTATACAGACGATACAATTTCTCTATTTACAAATACTATAACAAAACGTCTAAAGATAAATTTAAGTATTTTTTCTTTTTTCTTTTTTTACAAATATCAGCCAACACGTCACGTTGTTTCTCAGATCAGAGCTTTCCATTTTCACCAATAACAATTCCATTTTCGCAATCACACTTCGACCGCAAGTGTCGCAAGAGAAAAACCTATGATTTTTAAACCCATCCACCGGTTAGTTTATGGAACATTTCCTCGTTCAACGTTTGATTCGCCTCTTTCGATCGCATCGACAAAAATATATACCCTCCGATGAATTCATGAACGACCTTACAGTCCGCGGACTGACACTCAAAGACAATATTGTCTTTCGCCTCCTCGAACTGGACCATCATATGCTTCACTTCCCAGTTTACGTTCCATGCCTGTGTAAATAGGATATCGATAGTACAAAGTGTTTGAGCAAGTTTATATACAGATCTTATTCTCTCACCTTCATCGTGTTGTATCTCCAAGTTTTCAGATGATCACCACTGTGAAGCTCCATTCGCATCAGCCTGTTATTAGCGATGCCCAACAGCTCGTCCTTGCTCTTTCCAGTGAATCTGACCACGAACAGAGAGATCCCGTACTCGGGGAGAGACTGCCAGGCTTTGATGTAGTTCAATTTGGCCTCGATTAAAGGTAGATCCTTGACATTGGCGTGTGCTTCCAGAATCCTCTGAACCAGCTACGAATACAGAAGGAAGAGATCAGCTGCTACCGAAGATGGCAGTTGTAGAAACAATCGACGTACCTTTCCTTTGAACTTCTTGGCGAATCGAGGAGCAACGTAGTCTTCAGGCACGATGTCGAGGGCGTTGGGATTGATCGCAGGTGCAGGGGCGGGCCTTTGCAATTGCAAAAAGGCCGTGATGCTGTTCACTTCGCTTTCGTAAGAGGCGTCAGCGAGAGAACGCCCTTTCGCCGCTAGTCTGCACGCCGCCATCCATTTCGCGTATTGTTGCTCCTGCAACAACGAACGACAGAGAACTGGGTAATATTCCTGGAATACTAGCAATCGATCGATCGCTTAGAATTAGCAAGTAAATTTCAAATGCAATGGTCACGATGCGTCGGTGTGAATCGCGAGGGCAGAGGCAGAGTATATGCGAGTATACTCACGTTGTCGCATCTGATCCACATCTCGGTCATGCCCTCGGCGCTGGGTACCTCCAACCTGATCCCGTAGCGACCTTGCGAGAGATGGACATCAGGTGTGACCTCGCATCCACGCAGATTGATCACGTGGGCAGGCGACTCGCTGTGCGTCTCCTCCCGGCTCTTGTACAACCTCAGCTGAAGGTCCCTGCACGTGACCCAGTAGCGCTTGAACGCCTTCAGGGTGAAACGCTTCGGCTTTAAGAAACGGAGGTAGTCGCACAGCTCGGGGACTTGGGTGATGTCACTGGGCCCGTTACTGATGTTACTGCCCTCCAAGGTCACTTGGAGATCCGTCAGGGCCGCGTCAATGTCGTCCTCGACCGGGGAGGACGCGCCATTGCTGTCGTAACTTGGTTGCGGCACGCTCGCCTGAAGATTCACTTGCACCTGTGAATCACGCGATACAAATACGCGACGTTCATCTTGTTTCTATCTCGGCTACATCGTTCCTTTTAATTCGATAGCCGCGACACGATCCGAGAAAACCGAATGTAGGCGTACATAATAGGAAAATAACGCGAACGTTTTCTCGATTGGTCGTTGGTCGGCTTAAGGAAACGAGATTTGCATGCGAGCCGCGCGGGGGCGATCTATCGCAGGGGCGGACGAGTGTCTTTAATTGGGCAAATGTTCCGGGGGCGATCGTACGAGCAGGAAAGCTTCGCTTACTTTCCTACGTCTGTCTCTATTTCTAGGCGAATCTCGATAAGCCTCTCGATCGTCCCTCAAATTTAGAAACGAACGCTTCGCTGCGATCTGTCGTGTCATCGCCAGCTATTTCAGTCTGCCGCTCACCAGAGGCTGACACTCTTGGTAAGTATATTTATATATATATATATATATATATATAGATCGAACCGATCCGGCGAGCGCCGGATGTTTGAATCGTGAAAACGTTAGCCGCGTAAACAATCGCGCAGCTGGTCCATCGCAGTGCAAATGCCGTGCAAATTCCCGCAAATGGAAAGGGATAATGGGACTGTTGGAGTCCCAAGCACAACGGGGGAGTATGTGTATTGTGTGTGTGTGTGTGTGTGTGTGTGT
>NIPQ01089721.1:17450-43139 GCA_002806875.1 Lepidotrigona ventralis hoosana
ATATATATATATATATATATATATATATATATATATACACACATATATATATATATATATATAGAGAGAGAGAGAGAGAGAGGAAAAGTAGTCTACTAAAAGAAAACCTCGATTAATTACGTGTTATGTATTGAAAAATATAATAATAAAAATTCTATCGGTACAAATCGTCATTCAAGAGATATAAATTGTATTCTCGGGGAAAAAAAAGAATTTCTCGATTCTGAAATGTATGTATATAGAGAGAGGCAGAGGAAAGGTGGTCTAGTAAAAGAAAACCTCGATTAATTACGTGTTATGTATTTAGAAATATAATAATAAAAATTCTATCGGTACGAATCGTCATTCAAAAGATATAAATTGTATTTTCGGGGGGGGGGAAGATTTCTCAATTCTGAAATGTATATATATATATATAGAGAGAGAAGAAAGGTAGTCTACTAAAAAAAATCTCGATTAATTTTGTGTATTGAGAAATATAATAATAAAAATTCTACCGATACGAATTGTCATTCAAAAGATATAAATTGTATTCTCGGGGGGAAANTACGAATTGTCATTCAAAAGATATAAATTGTATTCTCGGGGGGAAAAAAAAATTTCTCAATTCTGAAATGTATATATATATAGAGAGAGAGAAGAAAGGTAGTCTACTAAAAGAAAAACCTCGATTAATTACGTGTTGTGTATTGAGATATATAATAATAAAAATTCTATCGGTGCGAATTGTCATTGAAGAGATATAAATTGTATTCTTGGATGAAAAAAAAGAATTTCTCAATTCTGTATATATATGTATATATATATATAGAGAGAGAGAGAGGAAAATGGAACGATTCTGAAGTACGTAAATACACATGGCACAGTATGCGACTCCATTTGTCCCATTTGTTTGACCGGGTGTCGAATGTCGGTCGTAATGTGCACGACGGAGGACACATCCGTTATAATTGCACGGCCAATGGACGACCGAGAAACGATTTATAGACCTACAAGATCGATATACGCCCGTTGTACTTCGAAGCATATGGGAATGCCGAACGAGCCGAACGGTCAACCTCAATCAAATCACCATTTGTTGTTTATTGCCGCGGGAGCAGTTTGGCTGCGCGAATAAATTTCAAACGGGCAAGGCTAACGCTCACTCCCAACAAACCGTACCCATTGATTAAGCACTCTTGTTTGACGATTTACGTGATTTACATACATCGCGATTTGCATTAATCTGACGAAAGAGAAACACAGGCGGGCAAATCGTCAGGGATGGCTAGCTTCCAAAACTCGGAAACATGATTGCATCCGATTCTCGGAAGTGCACGAAAAAACGAGTGCAATCCATTGTAGGTGAGACACCTGCATCCTCATTCGTCGAGGCTGCTCCAATTTGCGCTGGCGGTCGCGGCCTAAAAAAAAACGACCACTGAAATATTCACGAGAGTCATAGGGATGTCGGTTGTTATTTCATTGGCCTCGCGCTCCCAATCAACTTTCCACGCGTGTGCGTGCGTGTCCCTTTGCAAATTGCACGCGCCGCGTCCTTGCTGCGCCAATCAACAGCCACGCGAGATTTCCGTTCGCTCTCGTATAACCGTGCGCTCGAGAACGATCGACGCAGATCTGTCTGATATATTCGTTTGTCTGTATCGCCGTTCGATTCAACGTAAAGTCCCGGCCCCCGGAGTTCGCCGAGTCACAATTTCGAAAACGAGACGGAGAAAGCTCGCCTTATATAGCTCCTTAGGAAAGAGGTGCGCGCAGTTTCGAACGAGGCAGCCTGGAAAGACGCATCGAAAAGACGGCTACCGCCCACGCACCTGACATTTCACGTCCTTCCATTCGAATCCGCGTGGAGACGACGACGTTTACGAAGAAACAGAGGCCTCGTGTTTTTGGATCCTGACGCAATGTCAGGTTTCAATGGAAACTGCGACTGGTGTGGATTACGAACGACTACGTAACCAAAGAAGCTTTGAGATATTACGTAATGAATGGAAAAAAAAACTGACCTCAATAGAAATGTCGAGAACGAAGGAGATATCGGGATAAATTTCTAATCTGGTAAGCTTACGACGCCTCGATGTAGCGAGCAACAGTGAAGACGGTGTTCCGAGAGGGAGCATCAAAATTTTATGAGTACGTAAAAGTGATTCTAGGAACCCTTTTCGGTTGACAAAAAAAAATTGTGATAAAGTTGAGAACGACGAGCACTTCGAGAGTCCTCTAAAATAAAGAAAAAAATTACCTTTTTATAAAATGCAAACGCGAAGAGACTCTCAGTAGCGGCAGTAACTCTTGTATTCTTTTACACGCGAGATTTCGCAACTGCTCACGGCCAGCTGAATCATTAAAGAGAATTAATCATAATTTTAATATTAATCACTCGGCCGCGAATGAATTGTCATTTAAAACCAGCGGAGCGTATTTACGAGTGCCATACTCCGATTACATTCATCTTAGCCTCTTCTCGTTAATCTGTGCAACGGGAAATCGTTTCTCCGAAGAGATCGGCCGACCTTTCTGATACAGCTTTAATAGCCGATCGAAATTGCCATTGCTGCGCGATATAAAGTATTTGTCTCGCTTTTTTCTTCCTCTCGTGCGACCGGACGCACTCGTGACTTCACGATCCATCGTTTTATTTTCCTTGCTTTATTTTCGAGATATTACGCTCGAGGCGCCATCGGGAGGAGGACCAATCCGAAGGAGGAGAGTCAGTGCATCTGCTGGCACCCCACTGGTCAGATAAACCAAACGAAATGAAATACTCGCGCCAACTACGCGTACGAGAGTAGAAAAAAGAATTCGAGGAGAAAAAATTATATTTCTGAACTCACGGCAAACTATGAAAATAACGATTACGGATACTTCGTGTTTACCTTCAAATGACATCACGTCACGGTTTTACGCAGTGAACTGTCGGAACGACTATTCTCTAAAATATTAGCCTTCGCTAAGATTCTATTAATAGAGGTGTGGTCTGTTTGATCTCGTCATTACCCAAGTCGAGGCTTTGATACCTCTCGGTCCCAAAAAGAACTGACTTTGACTCGAAGTCTTCGAACAATCACGTAGGATCGAAAGTCGAACGTCGTACGAAGATCGCAAAAGATCGAAATTGTTGCTACACGTTTCCAGCACGTATATGGAATTTCGTCTTCCTCTGCTTACGCATCAATTCATTCTTCGGTCGTCACGAATTCGTTGAACCGATTTACTGCCTCGTGAGTTCCGTTCCTCGTGCTGTCAAACTACAATAATGAAGTCACTCAGTCAAGGTTCCTGCCCATCCACCAGCAACGAGAATTATCGTTCTACCGATTCGCGGTATTTTCATCTGTAGAAATAACAAATTTATTTCCTAGATATAATGTAACGAGACATTGTAGTTTACAGATTTTTGAAAGACAAGGAACTTTGTATCGCGCGAGGCAAAATACTCATCAATGCTTGGAATTCACTCATTTCAGATCTGTTTCGAAGTCGTTCGAAGAAGAAGAAGTGAAGAAGTTCGAAGTCGAGCTTCCTTCTCGTTAAAGTCAAAGCCACCGATTCTCGTGGATTTGAAAGAACTCGGTTGGAAATTTATGACGACATAATAATCTTGCTACACGATTATTGCATAAGTTGTCTTTGCTACTTTCATCGTGTGCAACAGTTATCGCCCGAGGCGTCGCATTTCGAACGGGACGAGCAACCTTTTCCTCGATTGTCAGCCATGATCAGTACAATACAGTACGATGCGATTTCTATCTACGGATTTCGTTGACAAACGTATGTTCATTTCATTGTTGTAATTTTTAATAAAACTCCCAAATGAAATTTCTTCCCAAAATCCTGAAAGAATTGGTAAATACTCGTGAATCAACAAGCTGCCCGATGACTCACAATCGGTTAACTTTTTTCGCGCTACCGTCGTTTCTATTGGAGCATTGCCAACTGGCAGCAACTCTATCGAAAATCTGATTCTGCTAGATACACCGTGACTCGTTTCGATTCGCTATTATACTTGCGAAATTTCTACTGGAATTTATTGGCTCGTCGCAGACAGACCAACTACATTATTCACCATTTAAACGGAAAAAAGAAGAAAGAAAAAAAAAAGACAAATCGCAGACGAAAGGCCATTGTGCAACTCGTATTCTTAACGATGAATTTCATTTCAAACATTCGCTTGAAACTGGAAGAGTGACGCTCATCTGCAAGTCAAGGATGCCTCGCGACTGAACAGAGTAAAGAAGTTCGAGCTCTTTGTGCGGAATTGTTTTACATCGAACGTAATTATCTTTTCTGGAATTGGTTACATCCTTCGTTCTCGAATTTATTTATTTAAAAATGGGCTGCTCCTCTCGCGGATGATTCAGCGTCTGCCGTCAATTAGAGAACCCGCTGAACACGTTCGGCCGGCTCGTGAAACGCTAAAAACCGACTCGTCGCGCTCACGCCTCAGGGAATTATTCATATCAGAGAGGGAAAAAAATGTGCGGATATCGCGGCCTGTCCCCACAGCGACTGCACCGTAAGTATCATGTAACTTAAAGCTGGAATAACGTATGTATCATAGCCCAGCGTGAGTCATCGAACGTAGAGAAAGAAGCGTCTGAAAGGAATAGCTGGCACTTCATTGCCAGTAGAAATTGCTGCCACTGTCCTGGTGTGATAGATCATCCCCTCAGAAAGCGAATTAATTTCTATTACGCTCCATCATTTTCTTCCTCGACAATGAAGGCTTTTGCAGGAAGAGCAATTGCAGAAATTGCTCCTCGATTGGCACGGTCGATGATTATCGACACAGTGGCAACTTATTACATGTTCGATATCGAGTAACGGCGTGTAACTTATTAGCATATCTGCTCAACGGGTTGAAGGATGATCGATAGTATTCAAAAGCAATTATCGTCTTGCGCAGCATTCGCTACGAAGAGATCAAGGCTAGAAGAGAAGGTTATCGCGCCGAATGGAAAGCTAGAAATTATTAGAAACACGCGCACACGTGAACGTACGTCATTGCAAGATCGTGATTTTACATTGAAATTTCGTTGGCCGCATAATCAGAGTAGAATTTCCGACCTAATCTCTAATTCCGTGTAGAGAACGGCAA
This sequence comes from Lepidotrigona ventralis hoosana, assembly GCA_002806875.1. NCBI lineage: Eukaryota > Metazoa > Arthropoda > Insecta > Hymenoptera > Apidae > Lepidotrigona > Lepidotrigona ventralis. The sequence goes on from NIPQ01089721.1 coordinate 22,549, forward strand.
ACTAGCTAATCTTCTTAAGTTTCTTCCAAGGAGCGACTGGGTTTTGCCCCGGTGGTATCGCTCCGATCCTATATCACCGGCAAATAAGATTACCACGACCCCAACAAGCGATGAATCTTTCGCACTTTCTTCCTTTCCATAATCAAGCAGATAGTTAGCCTCCAGGATATATTGTTGGCTGTTGTTTCGGTCGACAATGATAAACGACAAGGTCTATTTTTGCAGATTGCGTTTACGAACATAGCGGAACATAACGACTGTAGGAAACTGGCAGGGACGATTTTTCACAACTACGTTATGAAAACGACAGGAATTATCTTAGCAGTACGATCGTGGAACTGTTACGGAGAAACAATCCGGTAAGAAGAAAGGCAATGTTGAATGCTAACTTCTCGATCTCGGTATGGTACAATACTAATAATCTACTGTTATTCGTTACGTCATCAGGACTTTGCCTTCAGCATTAATTCATACTGTACTATTATAATTGAGACCTCGAACACGCTCGCGCACGTTTGCGAGTGAGCTAGTATTGTAATGAAATCGTTACAGCAGAAAATTCTATCTCTTAGGAACAATGATGTTGCAAAATATAAGAGATGATTATTCAAAAGATTCAATTAATATTTTCTGCACAACGATTTCGAAGGGATTATTATAGGTATTATATGGGATTTAATATACTGGGATAATAAGACCTGATTCTAGATGAGCGTATCAAAATCAAACACGTGATACACGGTATAATAAATCGTCGACGTGTTAATGGACGACGATCGTACGGAGGTTCCTCGAGGTAAAAGAAGCCTGCCTCGCTCTTCGAGTACCGTAAGAGCGACCTTGCCTCGAAACGACTCGAGTGCACTGCAATAAATGCCTGCGATTCTTTTGCACCTGGTAACTACGAGAGTGAGAGGAGAGAAATGGCCTGTATCGAACACGAGGATATACCATATTGAGCAAAATTCGGCCAAGGAACGATCCGACCAAAACCTGTCCTCTTGTTACATAGTGCGTGTATGTCATCATATCGTGTATCGTCGCAAATACGATCTTTCCATTAAATAAAAAGATAAATTGGCCAATGAAAAATTTAGACGAAATAAGCGCGCAAAATAAGCACGAGCGCGATATAAAGAAGAGAATTGATGACTTTAACAACCAGATTTTGCAGGGGAATTACCTCATCCCGCGGTTCTTGAATCATCGAGAAACTCGATGGATTCAAGTTTCATCGACGAATGCCAATTAAAGAGTATTGCGCAACGTTGCGCATACGCATACACACACGCGCGCGCGCGTTCGATGAAAAAGTTAGGAGAAGAAACCACCAACGCGAGTGGAGATTCTGCGGGTCAGAATGGCGTTTCGCCTCGTCGGTTTTCCCTCGAACGGACACAATTTCGTAAGACGGCCGCGTTACCATGCCGTACGAGGTAGTCAGTAGCCGGAATATAAAATTACGAAGCGGGTAATCCGAACCTGTACACGTAAGCCGAGCAGATAATTCGAGTTAAGTGGATCTCGGATAAGTCTCGCTGAATTTTGTCTCCGTGGCTTCGTCGTTGATCAAGGTAAATTAAAAAAAAAAAAGAAAAAAATCTACGAGACACTGTGTCCGTGTGCCCACGCAGCGTTGGCAGCCTCGATCTCTCTCGCTCTCTCTCTCTTTCTCTTCTCCGACCTCCTCGCGATTTTCCTCCTCTTTCTAGCTTGTTGTCCAGACTCCTACAGAATGTATATGTCGTAACCATGTTACATCGGCACCTGCGGGCCTGTCACCTTTCTTCTACTCGGCTACACCGGGCAATTGCTTTCCTGCAACCGTCCCTGGACAAAAATCCCACCGATTTTCTAGTACCGTGCCGAGCGCTTCAACGAAAATGCGCGCCAAGAATTTTCTTCGGCTTCTCGCCGCGTGCCATTGGAATTTCCAACCAACTCGGTGCAAGCGAGAGAAATTGTCGCAGGTAAAGCCAGCATAATCGAAAGAGCGTGAGATCGGACGCCTGAAGACGAATTTAATTCTCATAATGAAGTGTAACGCTTGTCAGTTTCGTTAATTAAACGGACGACTCGTTATGTAGTCTCAGTTCCACAGCCAAGTTCCAAGATGACAGCGATTGCAGCAACGCCGGTAGGGTCTCTTTCGATTTCGTAGAATCGCAACACGAGAAGAATGTAGTCTTGTCATCGACTTACTGACGAACGGTACTTTCGAGTAACTCCAGTTCTTTTCTTTTTTCGCGCTTTTTCCCTGCCAGTGTCGACGCACATGTCCATCGAATGAACGTTAATTATTCGGACAAACAGCGCGATGCGATTCCTTTTATCTTCAAGTCGTATACAGAAAATGTGAATATATCGCTAAACAGTTGTGTTACAGTTGTCTACTCCATGTCGTGGCTTTCTTTATGCCGGTGTTTCCACATGCAAAGTACATTAACTCCCTGAAAGGGGGAGAGGAGGGACGTACATAGCGTGTGTCTTACTTTGCTATCCAAAATGCCAGAGAAATATATAGTGACCGTTCCGTGCAGGGGACATAAATTTTAACCAATTTTTGTCCAATACCAGTTCTAAACAGTCGACCGATGTAATCGTAAGATATTCACGGGAAGTATCTCGTATGTATTGCGCTCGTACGCGCCATTTATAAGCGTTCGCATCTGTTTAAGTGGCGAACGAGTGTGTTGTAAGCGTGTGTATGTAAGCGTCGCAATGCATTTCTCTCCGGTCGAAGAATGTCGACCTTTTGCCGCCCTGATTTATTCGATTACGTGATTTTGTACAATGAGTTTGGAACTGCCGAGTCTGGCCGGGACACCCGGTATATTTACATAGGGTTTTGTCACGATGCAGGGCACGACGCTGTTCGAAGCGTTGGACGAGCACCTGTACGACTACGGTAACCTGTCAAGCTGGAAGGGCAAGAAAGGGTCACCTAACAAAAGCTCTTACTGTCGGATTTTTCTTTACCTGTTTCCTCTCTCCTCCTCCTCGTCGTCGTCGTCGTCGTCGTCGGTCGAATCCCAGTTTCGGTACTTGACTACATGCGATCGACGAAGCAACGTTGCTCTTCTCGTCGATCTTCTCGAAAAAGAGAAGATGCAGCAACTTTAAGATGCTTCGATCCGATCGACATGAAATTTTTACCTGCCGAAGAGCGGAAAGTTACGGTGTATCGAAGCGTGGGGTATTATATCGGTACTCGTGTGAAATTATCATCATTACACACAGAAAGGGCATATCTTTCAGATACGAGTTATCGCGTTGTCGCACGAGCAACGACTGAACTCTAGTTGAAATCTTCTTTCACCGGAAGTGGCTACGTTCCGGTGTGGCACGGTTCCGTAGACGAGCATTCGATTGTTTGCAAAAATTGCATTCAATCAAGTGACTTGCAGAAACAGTTATTTATGCCCGCAGCCACACCAGTAATAAAAAACCAGTTTTCATTGTAAACTGAACAACATCTTAACTTGACTGTAAAAAATTACGAAAGGAGATTGACTCAGCTTAATAAAAAGAAGACATAACTTAATCAACGATAAAACGATGAGATTCAAAACAGGAGATCTTTTTCAATTTTTAAGATGGGAGACGCAGCCGTCTACGTGGAAGTAGAAAATCGACTCGAAAAATCGGATGGAGGAAGCAGCAAGTTAAAATAAGCCTGGCTCGTTCTCTGTCGCTTGACCAGAAGAGACGAGAGAGACGGAAACATAGTCTTTATAAGATGCTACCAAAAATACACTGACGGCTAATAGAAGGCGGGCTGGCGCGTACCAAGGGTTTATACGCTCGATGCTTGTTTTCGTTACCAAACAAGCAGCAAATGGATGAAAAAAGGAAATCGATATCGCTCCTAGATACAAATTACTGTGGCGTGTAAACGATGCTGAGAAAATAAACCAATAGATACGTGCTGTTTTAACTAAATTACTTAATTAAAGGGAGGCATCAGCGAGTGCTATACAATACATATAGCTTGTTAATTTCATCGTTGAACAAATTTTCCTAGCCAAGCTACCAATTTTATCCGTAGTTTTGTGATGACCGGATATAAGCTGTTAGCTTAATAATCGAGTGGTTATCATAAGAATTGGTCGAACGAAGGTAGAAACTAGCCTCGTTAAATTTCACGGACAACTTGCACAGAAATTGCACGATATGTTTTTAAAACAGCTGGAACCAGACCGCAACGTGCCTTGCGATACATTCTCTCGCCTATTCGACCATGCGTATATATACGTGGGTTACGGTACGCTCAATTGATCGAAATTGGCTAATTCGTCGAAGCTAAAACTATCCTACTACCCAATCTGGCTAATTATCCGGTGTATTGACCTACAGTAGTTCTCATGTCGCATCATCGAAAGTAAGAAATTGCTATATAAAGGTCCTGACGAATTAAGATGTAGATGGTAGGCCGTGAAACGACGATTGAAAAAGTAAGAATAAACTGACTTGTAAAAGTCAGTTGTTCCCTTGCAGTGATTAAAACACCGGCTAAATTATGCTTATCAATGACGAAGGTGACCGTATATGGCGTTGGTTTTACGTCCGCCGAGATGTAAGGAATCGGTTGCCGGTCTCACGTGTGTTTCGTCCCTCTACCGAGCTGTGGGAGCTCCTTTAGCATATAAAGGGTCGCGTCCATACGTTCGTCGTCGTGGCGAAACTAGTTCGGCCGTCCAGTTTTTCCACTCTCGTGCACGCTTCAGTCGTGCTCTCTTCAGTAGTGGGAGACCACATCTCGAGCGGTCGCGTTCCTTACAACGACACGCTAATAATCCCGCAACTTGTTGCTATTCCGTCGCTCCAAGGTCTTATCGATCGTCTCAACAACGTGCCGCGACCGATCTGGATCCGATATTTTGAAAAACGAAGTACAAAATGATGTTTCGTTNTAAAAAAAAAAAAAAAAAAAAAAAAAAAAGAAAAAACAGAAAACCCTATAGCCTTGATGTGGCTCTCAGATTCTGCGTACGACAATTTATAGAGTATCACGTGACAATTTCATCTATCACGTGTTATAAATTCATTTGAATTTTCAATTTCTGCGCGCTTCTCCCCTCAATCGTACGACTGGGAAATAATCTCCGAGATATGCCTACACGATATTAAAAAAAAGTGCGATAAGTTTAGAAGACTCACCGAGATCTTCGACCAGTCGGAGCATGACACCGCCGATGTGCAGTTCTCCTTTTACTCGTAAGCTTCTCTCCATTTGAAGATTGGTCACGTAAACACACAACACCCAGCTACCGTCCACCTCATGACCGTCGGAATACATGTTTCTCGATCTCGATCGATCGTGTGTCAAAAAAAAAAAAAAAAAGTCAAATTAGAAATAAGCACGATGGGACGTTCAGTCCCGGGCACTCGATTTCGAGAAGAAAATTTCGTTCTAAGGCGCGGAAATCATGATTTCGCGGCACTTGACATCGCCGCGAACACACCTCAGAAATATTCGTTGTTCGATAAGAAGGAAATTGCAATTGTGATCTATCGGTACCACAGTACCAGTAGATTTCACAACTTCTCGAGCAAACTCGATCCGACCAAGTGTGCGCACTTGCGATACACTGGCTGCCTTGATCGGTCTCGCACAAATTCGTTCCAAATACTGTATAGAGGCGCTCCAATCGTCAGCCCCACGGCCCCACGTTTCAGTTGGTTCCTCGACTGGTGTCGACCGTGCACTCTCGGCTTGGCTACACTCTCTTGCCGAGAATAGAACTATTTACAAGTAACGCGCGCTTGGAATGCGCGCGCAGATCTCTCCCCGTCGCGTCCCGCGCGTGCGGTAACCCGTCACACAACTTGGTTTCCTTTCCCTCCGTGTCTACCGACACCGTGGCCTTACTGTTTCGTCGTTTTTCCTTTCCTATTTCATTGCTTTTGAGTGCTCGTCGTCCTTCTCGATCCTCTCGTCGATGATGCTCCGCGTGCTGACTCTCTCTCCTTTCCTCACCAATACGCCGCCTTCTTCCTTTGCACTGCTACAACATGTTCCGAAGTATCGTATGGACCTTCCTTATCCAGATTTTACATCTTCCAAATGCTGTATTCAGTCCTTTCTTTCAACAAGGTAATTCATTTGTTAATTATTTTTTATGATGCTCGAACAATGATGCTTGAGTATGTGATCTTTGTGATTCTGTTATATACATATATACTGCTATTCTGTAACAATTGTCATTGGAAAACTTATAGAAAAAATTTATAGAATGATATTTTAAAATATTTGAATATTTTTTTCGTCTTTAATCGGGTCTTATAACGTATATACAATATTGCGTTTTCAAATTTGTAAGGTCAATTCTGATTGGATAACATTATAACGAGGTATAGATTGTATCGAAGCATTTTATAGGTCCTTGCGTTACGTGTTCTGAAATTATTACCAACTTCTAAAAAATTCAATCACAGGCGAAGTATTCATATACTCAGTCTCTGATTCGACTATTTCTTACGTTCTGTATAATTTGCTGTAATAAATATAAACATATTCGTTTCAATTGTAAAGTCATTAGCTACGAAAAGATCTTTGATTTTTAAGCTCTTCAAACGAAATTTGATAGGCTACGTGTTTAATGTTAGCAAATATTAATTAAAACTTTTGATGCTATATTATCTGCAAAAATATAACTCAATATTTCAACCAACTGCACCTGATAGCGCTAGTAGGCAAGCATACTGTAGAGTTCTTCTTTTACCTACTTTATGTTAAATTCTTCATGAATCGAGATTGAAAGAAACAAAATATTTATATACATAAATTTCGTTTAAACATTCGCAACGATATAAAGGATTTTGTGAAGTATCATTTGAACAAATGAAAACGTAAGATTATCTACATTTTCTTCAATAAAAATAAGAAATATAATTTAAGGTTAGAATTTGGTAAATTATGTTATGTTAGTTGTATGTATTTTTCTTTTTCGTGAAGGTCAAATTTGAATAAAATTTGGTTCTTATTCTGATGGTATTTGCAATGATCATACACCTCAAAAAATTTATTTTGCCATTGCGTAAGCTGAATAAATTCGGAAAGGTACAAAAGCAATTTATTAGATGTGATTCTTCAGAATCTTCATCCAGAATTTTAGAACAACTAAAAAATAAAAGTTTATTACGGATCAGAGGAAATGAAGCTTCAGTTTTTTTACAAGGATTAATTACAAATGATATGAAGCATTTCGAAGAAGGAGCAGCAAATTTATATGCATTATTTCTAAATATTAAGGGTAGAGTAATGTGTGATGCGATTATCTACAAAAGTCAAGAAGATAATGTGTATTATGTTGAATGTGATTCACAAGTTGCAGAACCATTACAGAAACATTTAAAAATGTATCGTATTAGAAGGAAAATAGACATAGATCAGTTAGGAGATGAAATAAATGTTTGGGTATTCTTTGATCCTACTCAATATATGAATAATAAGCATAATGATAATAATAAACAAAAACTTGAAGGTTTGATATTTCCATGTGGTACTCTTAATAATAAAGTAAGCAAAATAGTTGAGGATATTATGATTTACGAAGATCCTAGACTTCCCGACTTAGGCATTAAAATTTTAGCAGCATCAACAATTGAGCGACAAGTGATAATAAAGCATTTGAATTCAAATGTAGTAGATTCTGTTAATAACTTGAATTACAAAGCATTCCGGTATAAACTTGGTGTACCAGAAGGTATTGAAGATTTACCACCAGGAAAAGCTTTGCCACTAGAAGTAAATTGTGATTATTTGCATGGCGTTAGTTTTCATAAAGGCTGTTACATTGGTCAGGAACTTACAGCTCGTACTTACCATACTGGTGTTGTAAGAAAACGTTTAATGCCTTTATTATTTAATGAAATTCCTAATAAATCTGTTTCATATGATGATAAAATTGTTAATGAATCTGGTAATGCAGTAGGTAAATTTAGGGGAATTGAAAGTCAATATGGGTTGGGTTTAATGCGAATTATTGAATCTCTGAATGCTCAATCTCTTACTGTGTCAGATATTAAGTTAAAAGTATCAAAACCTATGTGGTGGCCCCAAGAATCGCAAAAACTTTCTGTTAATAAAAAGGAATAAATGTTTTTAATTTATTACTCTTTAACGTTTGTATATACACATATATGTATATATATATATATATAAAATTGTAATCTATAATTGTAAAATAAATATGTTGCCAAAAAAAAATTATAGATTATTTTCCATTGATGTTACTTTATAGGATGGAATCTATCGCTAGTACATCTATGGATAAAACTCGTATTATTGAGCACAGTCAAGGTTTAACTTCGGCAGTTCAAGATTCTAAAGAAATTGTAACTGGAGTATTCAAGTGCTCTTATTGTTCATTAGAAGAACGCTTTGATTTCAAGGGTATCAAAGCGCCATTCTCACGGCAATTAAGCTATACAGAAGAATGTTATATTATGAAAGATCCTTTTAGTTTGCCAAATAAAGGGGAAGTTTTAGTATTAGGAGCTGATTGTAATTTTTGTAAGAAAACTGTATGTTTAGAATGCAGTATATATTTTGGGAAACGATTTTGCTTAAAATGTGCATCAAGTAATGTACAAAATTTGCCGTCACAACTGCATTCGAAAATAAAGAATTTAATAAAGGAGAAAGATTCATAAAAAAAATACTTTATTGAACATTTTGTTTTGCTTCGACATTTAAAAAGTTTTAAAAACACTTAACTGCTTTGATTTTATATTTTCCTTCACAAATAAAATTCAGTCAGTTTTGAAAATGTTCAAGTTAGCAGCATTGTTTAATTTAGTGGTTTCCTAGGTTTAGCCATAAGTTTTTCTGCCAGAAATTTCTTCTTTTTGTCCAATTTATTTTTTCTTCCCTTTTGATTTCCATCAGCTTTTTGACCTTGAAACTTATTTTCTTGTTGTGGACTAATTTCTGTTTTTTCAAGTTTTCGCTTTATTATTCTTTTTTTAGCATTTTCTTTACTATGGACCTGAAAAATATGCATATATATAACATTAAAGCTTCAATAATTGATTTATGATTCAATATTTCTTAAAGCTACATACTTCTACTGGTACTTGTGCATTATTCTTTGATTTTTTATGTAAAAAACTGTGACTATCTTCTGCAGAATATGCTCTCTTTCCATGTTTTCTTTCTTTGTTTTTATTTTGGTCAATATATGGTTTTACTCTAACTTCTCTATTTAAAATGGTGGTGCCATTAAGTTCTAAAGCTAATGCAACAGCATCTTTGCTCTTAAAATTAACGTATCCAAATCCTTTGCCAACTCTACTCTCTTTGTCTTGAACTATTCTCACAGATTCTATTTCACCACACTGTTTAAAATGTTTCCTAATTGTATTAATGTCAATGTCTGAAAATTATAGCGTATTATTAGTATTAAATAATTTTATGCTTACTCTTTACTACTTTTATTCTAATATATTTACTTACTAAAATGTAAGTTTCCTATGAATACAGCTTTTTTTGGATCATAGTCATTATCTGATTTGTGACTTGCACGTACTTGTAAATAATTTCCTTCAAATATTTCTCCATTTAGAGACAAAGCTTTTTTAACAGACTCTTCAGATTCAAATTTAACAAATGCATAAATTGATTTCAATTTAGAATGTAAATCATTTGTGATAGCTGCAGTTCGTTTCGGTATATTTAAAGATTTTGGTATTTTACCCCTTAAACGTACAGTATCAATTTTCCCAAATTTCTTAAATAACTTCTCTACTTTTTTTTTTGTAATATTCTTTGGGAGGTTATTGACAAAAATTGTTCGTTTATCTTTTTTTAAATCTTCTAAGTAAGAATCCTCTTCACCAGAATTATTTATTGTATTACTTTTTTCAATTTTTTCTTCCTCTGATTCTTCATCTTCTTCATCACTTATATCGTCATCTTCATCATTATCAGTTGGCTCAATAAAATCATCATCATCATCGTCATCAGCAATACTATTACCCAAAAGTACTTTTAGACTCGAAGATTCATTAGCCTCTTCTTCACTTTCTGATTCCTCATCTTCTTCTTCACTCTCTGTTTCTTCATCCTTTTCTTCTTCTTCACTCTCTGTTTCTTCATCCTCTTCTTCCTCCCCCAGTTCCTCATCTTCTTCATCATAACTATTATCACTATCTGCTTCATCTTCATCATCGCTGTCATCAGTTGTAAAATCTTCTATATTATCAATGAAATCAGTGCTCTTATTTGATTTTACTCCACCAAACATTTTTACTCTTTTCTTTATTTGTACATCCTTTTGTTCATCTTTATAATCTTCATCATCATCATCAGATTCATCAGCTAGACTGGTCCCAAGAATATTTGGCAAGGTCCTTTCTTCTTCGCTTTCACTGTCATCAGACGATTGACTTTCATCACTATTTTCCATTATGCTATCTTGTAATACAATTCCTTCATTGATGTCATCTAAATCAGATTCATTCTTTTTGGCTTTTATTGAATTCTTTTTCTTTAATTGTTTCTTTGTAGATTTTTCTTGTTTTTTAATATTTTTCTTTTTTAGTCTTTTGTCCATTTCCTGAGGTGTATTATTTTCCATACTATTATCTAACAGTTTTGATTCATCAATCAATACAACTTTTCCAGTTGGTGTTTGTTTGAATTTTTGATTTTTTTTCTTTTGTACAAATCCATGTTTTAGTGTGTTTAGAAAGTTTTTAGAAGTTAGATCTTTATTTTCCTTTGATAGTTTAACCATTTTTACTAAGAACTTTATGTGGTCGTTTGAAGTAAAAGTTATTCTGTTATAAGTACAAAAAAAATGATTAAAATTTTATACATGTTTTTATTCTGTTTCAAATAATTTAAATTTCATTCAAAGTCGTTAATTCCACGTGTAGTACATTATGCACTAGTTAGTTGATTTGATACAAACTATTGATAATTAAATCATCAAATATTAAAAATTAATTATTAATATACTTGATAAGAAATAATATTAAATACTCACCACAAATATGTGTACACAAGACAAACCGTCAAACAATAGTCTCAACTTAATCTCAATACACCGATTCAGAATCAAAACGCTTCAGCGCCAACAGGAAGAACAGACTCAGCCATTAATATTTTATATCGGTTTTTAAATATCAACGTACTAACGTAAAACGAAATTCTCTACGTCAGAACATTTCAAATAAAATTTCCCTATCAATCTAACAGTTGATTGCAATACTGTAGCTTTTAACTATATTTAAAGTTATTATAAAATATAAACACTCTAACTACAAAATAAATATATACATATGTTGTATTACTAAATGTGATTTATTGCAATGTTATGTGTAAATGTTATATCAATCTGGAAGAAGAGGTTATGTTTGGAAGTATATTTATGATTTTGTAAGATCCTTAATTTATATAATCGTTCGCTACGCAAATTAATATATTGATTTTTGAAGAAGATTTAGGTAAATTTTCGTCCACATTATGTTCTTCTATAATAATATAGAATTAGGTTAATTATTGAACTAAGTGCAAGGTGCCAGAATCATGTGATTGCATTTTTCATATTTCAGGTACTTTATTTATGTATAATGGATGAAACAGAAGAATTGTTTCATATTTTTCTTCAAATACATCAACCTCAATTAGAATCGTCTGGGGTGCCAAGAATATTCTGGCTTACTTTGTTAAAAAAACTTCAATGTCAAACATTTGACTCTGGTTTAATGTTTCAATTGATGAAGGTTGATTATGACAATGATAAGAAAGATTCAAAAGATCCTGTTTGGAAGCTCTTTGTTTCATGCAAGAAAGGTATTTCTGCTCGGGATTCAAATAATATTTTTTTGATAGATCATGCATGGACATATGATGTCAACAATGCCAAGCAAAATTTATCAACGATACCAGATTTGTTAGATCGTATGTGTTCTTTAATGGGTTTTGACACTGATGCAAATAAAGATGAAAAAATAGATTTTGTATTAAACGAAATGTGGAGATACAATCAATCTTTTTCTGTAAGTAGAGGATCGATAGAGGATAAAATGCCAATTTGGTATATCATGGATGAAGTTGGATCAGCAATAAATCATAGCGATGAACCCAACTTTAGAACAGTGCCATTTTTATATTTACCAGAGCGTGTTACTTACACTCTTTTGTTTCCTATAGAAAATGTTGATTATAACGGAGAAGTCACAAGAGACTTTGTAGAAGGCCAAACAAATAACAAAAGAATTCGGCAAGCTTTATTGTTACCTTGGGTAGAAACATCATTTATCGAAGAAGGTTTCTTGCAAGTAGAACCGAACGAAAATTACTTTTTAGCAGGTCATATTCGTGAAAGTTTACCAGATATAGTGGACATTAGATGTCGAAGGCATGATACGAAATTAAAAGTTTTTTCACAGTATGCATATGTAAATGAATATCTCGATGACCCTGGATTTGAAATCGTTAACAGTGAACATCAGGCAGATATTTTGTGGTACACCTCACATTTTAAGGAATATAAAGAACTAAGCTTTCAATCGCCACATGTTTTCGTGAACCAATTTCCATTTGAGAATGTTCTGACTATTAAAGATTTATTGTCAATTGTATGTAGAAGAAAGGCGACCGAAAGATACTTTGCTCCTGAGACACTTGAAACTTATCCAAGGTGGCTACCGACTACTTTCAATTTAAGTACAGAATTGGTGCAATTTGTCGCATACTTTGAACGAAGGAAATCAATGGGTTTAGACAATCATTGGATTTGTAAACCTTGGAATCTTGCTAGAGGATTAGACACACACATTACAAAAAATTTGTCCTATATTTTACGATTGCCTAGTACAGGGCCGAAGATCGCACAAAAATATATTACGGATCCTGTTTTATACAAAAGGCCGGAAATTGGGAAAGTTAAGTTCGATATACGATATATAGTGATGCTTAAGCATGTAAAACCTCTAAAGGTGTTTGCCTATAAAAACTTTTTCTTAAGATTTGCGAATAAAGAGTTCGCTTTAAATAATTTCGACGTGTACGAGCAACATTTCACGGTTATGAATTATTCGGAGGACGCGCCACTTTGTCACGTGAAGTGTGCGAACTTTATCTTAGAATGGCAGAAGCAGTACCCCGACTTTTCATGGAAAGAATATGTCGAGCCAAAAATCTTCCACGTATTCAAGCAGGTTTTCGAGGCTGCAGTCCAGGAAAAACCACCGAAAGGAATTGCGGAAAGTCCACAAAGCAGGGCTGTATACGCGATCGATTTGATGCTCGAGTGGAAAGAGAAAACGATACAGCCCGTCTTATTGGAAATTAATTTTGCACCTGATTGTAAACGAGCTTGCGAGTATTATCCAAATTTCTACAACGACATATTCAAATGCCTGTTTCTGGACATTGATAATCCCGAAGTATTTCACGATGTATCCAAAGAACAGAATTAAATTCCCTCTGTAGTCGCGGTGCAGTGGCCTGGCATATTCGAACGGCAAATATCGAAAAACTATTAACGACTGTCCCGTGATAAACATTATGACCAAGTACATTTATTTATTCAAAGCTGGCGAATCTTGCATTTCGTATGCAGTAATGAGCCAAAGTAACTCCAGTAAATCTGCATACGCGAACGTTAAGGGTATATTTGCCGCGTAAATAATTTGTATCTACCATAACTTGACGCCACAGCGGGAAGACTACTGTAGTACCTAATGGAATAATAAACGAGAGGGCAATTGGAACAGTTACACAACAGCTCACTTCGGTCATCACGTACTCACGAGCGTTATATTATAATCAATGCAGAAAGAAGCGCATAACGATAATGCCAAATTTTTTTTCGATACGATATCAGTTCTCCCGGGAGAGCACGATGAATATACGCAATAAAGATTGACATATCAAAACGTACAAAATTGATCGTAATTATTTTCTCGATCATCCATTTATGATTACTTGGCGAATATTCCATGTTGATTTTTTTCAATCACTTCGGATATGTTAAATGGAGAATCAAGCTTCCTGGAAATATTGCATCGGACTTCTATAAACGACCGCTTTTATTTTCCTCGGTTATTTTCGTTGTTCTATTTCTACCTGTGTACATTTATTTTTACACAGCTGCAGCCTTTTATCGTATTGTTTTACGCTGTCGCCGTGACGACGCGATTTTATCGGTTACCTTTGGATTTCAAATGGTCAGCTGGAAAATTGACTGTATTATTTACCTATATTTTTTTATGCAGGTTACTTTGCTTTCCAACAGTGATTGTCGTAGAGATCTCCATAGAATTTGGAGACTTTCATACCAGCTTATGATTTTTACGTATATGCGCAAATATAATTTCGCAGTTTCATCTCGCGTGCGAGGGCATGATCAACCGCAACGATTATTTCTTTATTTCATTTTGCGGCGTTGTTAGTCGAATCACATTTTACTGACAATCGTTTCGCAACAGCATCGAACTCACGCCATGATATTTTGTTAATTATCGTACCGCTCGTTATTTGGTTATTTCGAAACGAGATTTGCGGAGCTTGTACTCAATTGAAAAAGCTTTGTCTCCGGACCTTCTAGCACAAAGCTCGCCTCACGCAATTATACAATACAAACGTATCGGCGCTCGATTTTAATGCCGTTACACGCTCGGATAACGTACAGCTATTTTACTTGCGGTACTCCGTTTCAGACGATTTCGCGGATATTAAATTATAATTATTTCATAAAGGAAATATATTTCGAGTCGAATAAGATCGATGTAAAACAGAGCTTGGGGAACGGTTCGATCGACTTGATCCATACGTCCATAATCTTCGATGGGTGTTGGATCCCTTCGAAATTTCTTCTCCTTCAGCAAGTGCTGTACAATGAATAGAGCGAGTCTTCTCTACTCGCGGTGGATCATATCATCCAGTACAAAATAATTTAATTCGCTTCAATGTCTTCTGGAATTTGTCTTTTCCGTAATTTTCCGAGAAGTCGATAAAGAGCAACGAATGCCACAAGTTGAATGCTACGTCGTGATTCTTCTTCCCTTTCTTTTTCTTCGTCCATCCGATTACATTTCAGCCTCGACTGGGAGTAGTGCGTGCGGCTCCAGGTAGTCGGCTCCGTTTCTGTCGTATCGTGCATTCCCGAATGTTACGTCTGCGGGTTAGTCGCACCACTTGTAATACGTCTGTACTCTACGACTATACTATATATATATGTATACATTCGTTTCCATGAATTACGTATCACATAGGTTGGAAATGTGGGCAAGTAACCACTTTCTTCTACTGAAACTCCTAGTGTGCTTCTCCAAGCACGCGGGTAATCATGGCAATTAAGCAAATGAGTTCTGCGTCGATAACGAGGGCGTTGCGGGGACTCGGCAGAATCGTTTCGCGATCGCGACCAATTCACCCTCACGAGTTTTTCTACCTTCTGTTTTCGTACCTCAACCCTTCGGTCGGCATCTTCTTTCTTTTTTGTTGTCGTCGTAACGACAGTCTGACCGACGCCGTCAGTCTGGTGGTTGATAGCCCTGTTTCACCCTTTCATTCTTACTCTACCGTCGTCGACAAGATTGATATCGAGAAGTTGGAACGATCGTATCGTATCGTATCGTATCGTATGGCCGTTTTATTTCCAACGGGCACATCGGCCTGTTATTTCTCTCGTTGCGAGTGTCGATTCGGCTCTCTTGCGACCGGCAATTTCGTGCTTCTTGCCGTGCAAGTTACCTCGCCGGGTAATTTGGTAATTTCGTTTCGACCCTTCTCGCGCCCGGCCGACGAAGAATTTCGCCGGTTCACCGGTGTGGCGTTGGTATAATTATTCGAGAACGAGTTCGAAGGCTTGCTGCTCCGGCGGGGAAAGAATACGTTTAATCGCGGACACGAAGAACGCGAGTAATTCTCCATTTTGCTTAATGCCTTTTCGACGTTCGGTCTCACGGTCGCCTAAAAATCGTTAGCCACCGCGAAATTAGTTGGAGATCCTCGAGGCTGCTGACGCAGCGGGTAACGGCGTTCTTTCTCGAAATTGCACGGCCGTGGCTGGAAGGAAGCGAAACGCGAAAAAATGAAACGCTAGTGAAAATGTAAGAATAAAAGTACACGCAATTAGAGGAGCAAACGAATTTCCTAGAGCGATAAATGTCATTGCCTTGCATGTTGCAGCGAGGTTGCGCGCGTTAAAAGTAGTCTGCATTGTTAGGAGGAACTCGACGAGGAACTCGTCCCTTTTTGCGAGTGGATTCTGTTGGCGACGTGGAGCCACGGGCCGTGCAACCCCCGAATACACACGGGCGGGCTTGCGTTTTACGACTTGAGGAACTAGATATCAGTGGGTGGTACCTTTATCGACGCACGGCCCGTTGAAATCCTCGTTTATTGTTAATTAATGCGTCTAATTGTTATTTCATGCGGAATAAGTATGATGTATGCGGCCCATTACGGGGCAAGTTTGTTCAGAGGAAATTGCGAAACAACGTTGTAAAAAGTATCTCTCTCTTCGAGGTGGAACTCGTTTGGCCGCCTGAGAGATCACTTTTTTATCACCTTCGCAGTGGATCGTTGAGAACGCCCATCGCGCGTTCCCTTCGTTTTTGAAGATGTAAATTTTCTTGCTAGCTAATGCCCGTTAGTTAACTGCCACGGTACGTCAACGAGCATCAAAGAATTTGTCGGAGCTGTAAATTCGTTCTCGTTATTTACTTGGAATTCAATTAAAGATCATCGCGCTCCGACAATTTTTTCAACGTCCGTGTAATTCGATTTCTACCTGAAGCTAACCAACGAATCTGCCGCGGTTGAAATTTTTACAGCGTTCCGACCGATATACGTCGCATCATCTCTGGTATTATTCGACGGGAGAGGACGTCGATCGTACATCGTTGTTGTAAATTTTTAAAAAGAGCCATCCAGGAAAGAAGGAACGGGGCTGCGTGCTATCCAACCACAGAATATAAAACAAGCCGCACGGTGCGCCGTTCCTTCGTGGATGTCGTGTCCGGCCATTCGACCCTGCATAAATTTTCGTCAAACCAATTTCTTCCGACTGTTCCCCTCCTAAAAGGGGAATTTCTTTAAAACGACGCTACCTCATTCCGTGTTACGTGGACAATTCTCCGGTCCTTCGTCCACAACTATTGCCCTTTCAATTTCGTGAAACAAATCACTTGCCATTCTTTGAATTGGCATTTATCAACATTCACAAGCATTTACAACTTTTGCATTTGATCGTAATTGAATTTCGAATCAATTTCGCATCCTTAAGCAAGAAAAAAGAAAGAGACGATTTCGCGAAACGCGCTGCTCTAGAGACACATTAGCCCCCTTTCGTCAGCGAAATAATCGAGCAGTTTTCAACGTACGATGCCTTTACCATTTACAATGTCAGACATCTTTAACAGATGGAGTTTCACCACTCTCTCGCTTAACTCGGACACGCGTTATTGCACTTAAGGAGGAAGTATCTTCCAGCTCTTTCTTTGCCCGTTCCTTCGCATCTTTGCTTTCAACCGGCTGTTCTATCCTGTCGGTTCTCGACTGCTGCTGCGGAGAACAGGCTTCATTATGCTCCCATAAATCACGGCCAATGTACCTTATATGGATCGGACCAGCGCGCACCGGTAGGCATCGCGCTATTATTAATTACCATCGCCGCGCGATACCAATAAAAACAAGGGGTCTGCGAGGTGTGGTGAAAGTCGCGTCGAGGGGATACAAACCTATATATCGCGATATTTTATCGTGGAAATTCTGCATTCGAATAGTTTGGCCGGTGATCGATAGGATTATCGTCTCCTCAGTTTTTACGTCGGTTGTCAGTAATCTGAAAGGACATTTATTTCGGTGGACGTGTGGAGAATTTATCCCGAATATCGAGTTTAACGAAATAATTCTCCACCTAGCCTCTGCCCGCTCTCCACCTCTTTGGACGGTTTTATGGACGAGGGGACTGGACGAGCCGGACTTCTTTATTTCGGAGGAAATTCTCATTAAATCAATCAAATCGGTTCGATCGATTCGCTGTGCCGAATCACATCGTTGACGAATACTTGTGTCGGTGTGCATAAATCAGCGGTGCGTTTGACCGTGCACACATTCTCTCTGTTGCTTCGTCACTTTGACACAAAGGGGGAGGGGGGAGGAAGAGGGGGTTTACACCAGCGGGCGCGATCGAAAAGCACGTAGAGGCCGGTCGCCTCGATCAAAATATCATTATTTCCGTTTTACACCCTTCGAAACTCGATAATGCTTTCCCGTAATTGACTCGCCTCAATGAATGACCGCGGCATAGGTACTATCGTCATTGTGGGTAATGACAGGATTAAAACAACGTTCGGACCAATCCGGCTGGCATTTAATTATTAGCGGTGCCTCCCACCCGCGTGACATCGCTCCCCGTCCCCTCCCCCTTCCCTCCTGGTTGCCAGGACATATATTCAGAATACAGCATTTTATTGACCGACCGGACAATCGAAGCGCATATTTACACGTACGAGCGACGTGATTCGCGCGAGCTTCCCTCTCGGTCTATAATTGGAATTTAAAACGTCCCGAAATCCGGGGATTAAACCGCGTTTGCACCATGTTTCATCCAAGTTCCCCCTGCTGCGTTGATGTTTCTTCTCCCCGAATCTAGCTATATAAACCTGGCATGGTGGCTGTGCCGCGTTGATTCGTGTACGTTTCCTCTCGCGTTGATTCGTATTTGAAAATGATGGATCGATTCTCGTAACTCAGCTATTCGGAATCGAAGCGTCGATAAAATCGACCAATACTCGAACGAACGAACGAACACTCAGCTTTCTCAACGAGAGCTGCGTTCTCTTCGTTGATTCGAGATTCGATTTCAGTGGCGTTTCAGCGTGTCCCGGTAGATTTGGTTGAACGTCGTTGCACGATGTGAATCGAAACGTTCGTTCGCGAAGAAAGAGGACGGCGAGGTCGTCTGTGCTCTCGTCTTTCGCATCGCGCGAACGAGCACCCCTCGAGTAGTGATTATCACGGAGGAAATGTACGAAAGCTTCATTACACTGGTGGTTACATTATGTGCGCCACTTGAAACGGCCAGAAGGAGCACACTGGGCCGCAAGCGTTGGTCCGTAAGCGTCTGACTGCACCGTCACCTTGCTTTTCAGCTCGCTCTTCTTAGAACACTCTTAGAAAGCCTCTCTAAAGGGTCGCCACCACTCGGCCATTGCATTGCGCAATTAGCGTCGCCGCTGGCTTTTCTTTTTTTCTTTTTTTTCTCTCCCTACTTCTGGTTCTAGCCAGTCCATCTCGATTCACGTTTTTAACTGCACGAGAGGAGAGGAGATGCGCGCGCTTTCACTGGAAATATACACAGACTACGCGTCAAAGAAAGGGTCGCGTGTTAATTGCGGGTCAACCTGTTCGTCTAACTCGTCGACCGATCTTCGTCTTTTAATCGTCCTCAAGCGACGAGCAGCAAAAACACGAAAAAAGAAAAGTGGGCTACGATGGCCGAGCGTTTTCAAAAATGTATGTACCTTTGCATACGAGAAGTCGTGCCGTTTCAATCGTCGGTCACAGAAATCGAGCTTCCTGCCTCTCTGAAGCGAAGGTAGAATTTCCCTTTCTTTTTCTTTTTCTGCCCTCTCTCCGTCTCGGAGAATCGCGACCACTTAATTTCATCCTCGCTTTCCCCTCCCCCCCCTCCGAATCTCGATGGCAATATTTTTCTTTCCTGCCTTTCTCTGCGTCGTATCTTACGTCGTATCTTTTGCAAGATACTCTCCCTGCCGGCTTATTTCCGATTCTTTCTCCTCCGTCGACGACATTTTAACGTCCCTCGCTTAACGAATCCTTGCGTTCTTAAAGAAATTATTTCCGCCTTGTTGAAGCAACTTTCTTTCGTTTTTCCCGATCTTTTTTTAGTGTTTGCTCGTAGCAAAGAATAGCAAGGATCGACCAAGGAGTAAATCGTGCCAAGAGGAGAGAATTCTCTCCGCGGATGCTGAGGGAATAAAACGAAACACCGGGGAAACGAAATTGCTACGTTGTTTGTACCCGATATCAAACTCGAAGTGTTCCACCGCGTTCTCATTTATGCGTTTCCCAAGGAACTGGCAACTATTTAATTAAAGGGCAGGCTAGGATAGAACAAAACCCTCTGGCAAAATTTAATTTAAGCCGAAATATCGCCGAGTTATGATTAGTCCAGTCGTTGAAAGAAGGGCAACAACGGTCCTGGCATTTTACGCGCAAGTAGCTCCAGCCACCGTGTCTGATTTTCATTAATATTGATCATCGCGACTGCTTAGTCATGCGGTTCTTGTTTGCACCCAGCTGGCCATTTCTCGCACTTCTCAATCCTGGATGGACGCGCTTCACTTTCCCCAAGCTCTGCGAGATTTTCTATCGTCCGTTGTCTCGAAAGGACGGTAATTAATTTCTTTCGCTCTTACCTTAATTAATAATGTTTCGTTGCTTCAAAGTTGACGACTGGCAACTTGAATACCCATGAGAATTCATACCTCGAGCCATATCTCTTTCTCCGAGGAAATATTTCCTATTATATCTTGTACATTAAAATACCATTAACATTGGCCAAGAACGCAGAGATTTTTTTTTTTTTTTTTAGACAGAA
>NIPQ01089722.1:1214-11614 GCA_002806875.1 Lepidotrigona ventralis hoosana
CAGCAGCAGCAGCAACAACAGCAACAACAACAGCAGCAGCAGAGTACTCAACAGCAACAGCAACAGCAGCAACAGCAGCAGCAGCAACAGCAACAGTACTACCAGTATTTGACGCCACCTTCCCATCATTCCGGACCGGACGTTACACCGCAGCATTTGATGCAAGCACCGGAGAGTTTCCCCACGCCGTCCCCGGACAGTCCAGGTCACTGGTCCTCCAGTTCGCCGCACTCAAACAGCGACTGGTCCGAGTGCATGGCGTCGCCGAACGCGTACGGTGCCGGAGCCAACCACCAAAGTAACAAAGGCTCCGAGGCCATCTACATATGAAGAAGGCGGTGCTCTCTAGCTCGCGCGAGTAAATCGTCATAAATCACTGTGATTGGCTCGTCGGGTTCGAGGGCGATTTTCGCCGATGTTTTCTTTCTTTTTTTTTTTCCAGAGGTGGCCCGTCTCTCCCGTTGGAGACGGGATCACCGCTACGACGAACGCTCTCTCGTGAGGTCGACGGTGCGCGGATCGTTTTACATCCCACGAACTATCGTTTCCGTGGATGTTGACGAACGCGTAACACCGCTACTACTGCTACAGCTCTCTTTCTCTCTCTCTCTCTCTATATATATATATATATATAAATATTTATGAATATAAATATAGATGATATATGTATATGTACGGAGAAGAATATTCTTGTTCTTTAGATGGAAAAGATGCTAGATCGCACGCTGTTTAACAATATAAATCGTTCAACGATCGTGCCTTTTCTCGGAGAATCTGTCCGTAACGATTCAGAAGCAACGACGCGTGAGCAAGATGTAGCTAGACGACGTACTCTATGCAACCTGTTTGTGCTTCATGGCTCAACGAATAATGGTGCCTTCGACTTGCCACAGTGTGAAGACCCGTTTTCTTTCTCTTCTTCTATTTTTTTTTTCTTTTTTTTGTCTTCGAAACATAATAATAAGGAACGAAACCTTGCTATCTACAATAGTATTGTACATAGGACAATATAAAACACGAAAGGAATCGTCACACGCTGCGGCCAGGCAGCGTGTTCGAAAGGGACCACTATAGAGTGTAATAATATAATATTCTATTTAAATATGCAACGCATAATACTTTCTACGAACGAGGAAAAAAAAGTATATGGACAATCGACGTGCGTTGCACAATCCGATCATCTGGCGAAGCGCGATACAATCGCGCAGAAGCAGAAGAGAAGATGGACTCGTAGAGAGGAAAGTCGAGAATCGTATAATTCGTGCCTTCGAATAATCGTAGGGTATAAGATTTTTTTTTTTTTTGCGTATAGATAAATTTATTAAATTATGTGTAGGTGTCTTGACGGAACGCAGCGTTTCCAAATGGCCTTTAATACCGACTCTATTACCGATTAACAACACGAGACATACTATTAAGTGTAAGATAGAAAGGAATGTAAACGTAAACTTTTGTACGGTGGTCGACGGGAGCCTCAGAGAAATCGTCTTCACCCAGCGAACGGATCGTTCCATACGCAGACATTCCATTTGAACGACTCTATTCTTCTCTCTGTCTTTTGTTTTTTTTTCTCTCTTTCTCTCTCTCTCTCTTCTCTCCCTTTCGAAGTATGTATCTTGCTTTCTTCTTCTCTGCTATCGGTCTCTCCGACGCGAGGAATACCCGCGGATCGTTGTGGTCTCAATTTTCATTTCTCAAGATCAATCAAATTTGCGGGTATTTGTCTTGGCTATTTCGTTTTGTCCGTCGAATCGTTTGTTATAACGGGCTCTAGCATAATCGTTAATCATTTAACTTACCATTAAAAAGCGCACGCAACGTAAATGTTATAATTAAATTAAGCAAACAGAGAACGGGCGGTAAGACGATTCGCTGATCTCTCATCTGCCAAAGCCAAAACGAGAGAGTTTTCTTCTAGATGAAAAAAGAGAAAAAAAAGGAAAAGGAAAAAAAAACAAGAAAATGCGTGGTCAGATCTTCTGGTACGTACGCATAATAGGATTAGATATTAATCGTAGATTGTTACGAGAGAAAAGAAGCAATTATCGCTGACATCTCGTGGAAAACGAAACTTTATATCGCGCTTCTACAATAGCTGTGTGAATTCACCGAAAATTCAAGACAATCGCGTTTCTTCTGAATCCTTGCTTGTTTCTTTTTTTTTTCGCTTTTTCTCTGTACGGAAAATTTGTAAATATTCTTACAACATTCGCTCTGCTGTTCGCCATCCTATTCACTCATCCAGTACTTCTTACGTAATTCTCTTTTCTCTCGATTTTGTACAAAACTGTTTTTATATAATTCTTTTTTTTTATATTATGTAAGCTAGATTATCGAATATAGTTTCGTAAGGCGTATATATATATATATATATATATACACAATAAAATACCTAATGTTTCCTTTTTATCGTATCACATTATGATGACTCATAGAATAGAGAAAAAAATATAAATATACATAGATATATATATATATTTTTTTTTCTGTGTATGTAATTGATTGTTGGGCAAAAGAGGATCGTCGAGCACGCTCATGCTCTTCAATACAATTATTTCGAACCGCATATACAACACGTGGTGATGTGTGACGGAGCAGTTTCTCAACCATCGGAAGATCATGCGAGCATGTAATGTTTTCGCGAAACCTACAATGCTCCTAAGAAGAAACATTTTTTCTTTTTTATTTATATATAAAAAAAAATATATATATGTATACATAAAATGTTTGTAACGAATTAAATGTATCTTCACACGACTGCCTTTGTATTTGTTAAAGTCTAAAGCCACGAGAAGTCTGCCAAATAGCGAGATAATGAAAAATATCAAGAGATGTTGCGTCGATATGNCGTTATTTTTTTTTTTTTTTTTTTTTGTTTTTAGAATATTGCACGTGCTCGGACAATAATAAAGATGAATCTCGAACGAATGCGATAGAATATCATTGCGTCAAAAGTAACAAAATTGCCACTTGAGCTGGAAATAAATCGTCGAGTGGAAATCGAAGATTGTTAAACGAATGTAATCGTTGTTAATGTGTTCAAAAAATGAAGACGACATCTCACCTCGAGACGGGACGCCACGACGCACCGACTTTTCACTGTGTTAAGCGAGAAAACAAGGGAAAAAACGCGGCGAGCTTGCGAAAGAGAGACGAATAGATTGTAACACTACACTCCAATTTTGCAGTTTATCTACTGATAAGTTAGAGAAAAACTTCCAATTACTATGATAGATCTTTGTTATTCCTTTGTAACTTGTAAAAAGTACTGAGTTTTATTAGTATTAACTATTCTATAAACTGAGGAATCGTTCGATCCCATTATATCCTGCCTCCCTCTATTCCCTGATTGCCCCCTCACCTTCCGGATACTCTCTGATCCTCATATTTTTTTATAAATAAGTTATGTCTTTGAAACAGATGTAATAATAAAGATAATCTAACATTCACAATAGGGTTGTTCTTCTCTTCTATTGTGCTATGCTATCCGCGATTTTACTCCTTAATGATGTAAACATAGATATGTTCTCTCCTCCTTCTTTTTTTTTTTTTTTTAAGTATATTACAACAGATTTTACACAATCAAATTGTATTATAGCAATAAAAAATAAAAAAATCTGAAAATTTCTCGAACTTCGTTCGTTCTTCGTTCGTTATTTCTATATCTTTTTATTTTTTTTTATTTTCCGCGCTTCTTTCTTCAAACGAGGATATACGACAAATAAGAATTCCACTGTAAATTAAATTCACGCATAGTTGTAAAATCTTCGTTGAATTGGTAATAACATCTAATAATTGTTGAAAACAAATCGATTGAATAAAGATTCACACGCGAAACTTGTGCGCGAACTATCTTGATTCAAATTTTAAATGTAATTCGCGCCCAATTATCCGTGCAACTCTACCTATTAAGAAATATTTTTAAACTTTCTTTTGTACGTACGTTTTTTACAAGTCAAACGGAACGTAAGAAGAAATCTGAGGGTCTGATATTAATGATACAACCATAAAAGTTCGTGAATTAATCATCTAAGTTGATTTAATTTTGATAACGAAAATTTAATCGATTTGTGGACACAGAAATGCTAGCGTCGCGTAGCGGTGAAACGATGGAACTAAAATCTATCGCTGTCCTTGTTGCACACTAGCACGTTCCTCGTCTGCGATGATGCTGCCATCTAAGCACCTCTCAGTTTTGGTTGGAACTAAAACAACAAACGAAAAATCCTGCAGATGTCACCACCTGTCTCGTTTGTAGACAAGAAGGGTAACATTGCGTGACAAGGACAAACTCATGTAGTGTGCCAAACAAGGAGAGCATTAATGTGCGACAAAGACAGCAACAGATTTTAGTTCCATCGTTTCACCGCTACGCGACGCTAGCATTTTAGCGTCCGTGAATCGAGCAAATTTTCATTTGCGAAAGAAATTAATTCAGCGAATTAATTTACAGATTTTTACAATTGCATCTTCTAAATGAGACTCTCGGCTTTTCTCCTATACTCCATTTGTCCTACGAAATGCACGAATAAAGATTTACAAATTTCACTCGATCGAGCAACTCTTTCACGCTAATAACATTTTAATTTCGATAAATTTCATTATTTATATTAAACTCACATAATTCTGCATCGTAGCAATTTTTTCGTATTTAAAATTTTAATACTTCTTCAATAATATCAGATCAAGAGATCAAGTAGCAGCACTTTGAGCGTATAATTTGTTCGATGAAGGTAAAAGGAGTTATATCGAGGATAAATCGTACGATGAAGATGATTTTCCAATTGCGATTAGAAACTTCTACTTGTATAAACGAAGTCGTTTGTCCGAGACATTCAAATCGAGTCAGAATAAATTCGGAATTTCAACGAAAACATTACACGCGCGAATGAGGGGAAAAAGTATGCCATCCCCTGTTCTCCTAATCTTTACTAAGAATTTGGAACTGAAGAATTATTTACTCGAGGCAATCGTATGCCCTTAAGAGCTCATACAGCATTGAACTCTCAAGAAGGAAGGAAAGTAACTGGAAAATAAATATCGTAATTGTAATAAAAAGTTTTATTTCACAAGCAGAAGATACTTTCATCGAAATTGGTAAACTACATTCTATTACTCTATTCTTTTACGAGAAATCATCGCGACTTTTGGTTGATTTTATTATGATTTTATGATTTACCTTATGAGTCCATGATTTTTATGATTTATTTATGATTTACCGGACAGTTTAGAATTTGATTTAGAATTTTATTTTTACAAATTATGTTCTACATTCTGTTTCCACAAATATCTACCAAAAAGCAATAAAATTTTTCGCTGAGATTTTTACTCGGTAATTTGTAGTTCTAGACGATACATAGACAAATTGTGGAGTGTTAAATTACCTTTATTAACACTAAACGTGCCGGCATTTTACATATACATATCTTACCATAAGGGATCATTTACCCCTTATGAATAAACGTTGATTTTTAGAAAGAAATTCTTAATTTATTAAAGAAAATAATTTGCAGCATAACTTCTGATTTCTAACAAAATACTCAAACATATATTTTTATTTAAAGTAAATTTTGAAAATGAATAAACGTTGATTTTTAGAAAGAAATTCTTAATTTATTAAAGGAAATAATTTGCAGCATAACTTCTGATTCCTAACAAAATACTCGAACATATATTTTTATTTAAAGTAAATTTTGAAAAAGGGTCATTTGATTCCGCTTGGTACGTTTAGTGTTAATATATGTTAATATATCATCTATTAATGTATCATCTATGAAAATAGTTTCCACGTTTCACAGCATTGCAATATCAGTCTCGTTGATAGTTTGCAAAACATGAGGATCTCGCTCTCAGATGCCAAGGACATATTAACCCATTTACAAATCACCATTTCTCCGGACTCCGGATATAATGAGGATATATTACTCACGATACGAATTGATACATCCATAGAACCTGAAGAGATAATGCTGATTGCAAAATGCGATACATCCTTAGATCTTCAGAGTATGATTATAACTATACAAATCGATTAATTTTCAGATACAGAATCATGTATAAAAAAATCTTCGTACTAAGAGAATCGATTTCTTAAACATGAAAAAAAATGGCATGCACTTGTGACAATTGATGTAACATTAAAACAATTTATTTATATTTGTTAATTACCTTTGTTAAAATGTCGAAGACATGAACTTACGACGTTAACGTTGAAATATCTTCTGAGGGGAAGATAAATGAAATCCAGCATAAATTGAAGAGGTCATGAAGAATTCACTTTATTAAACGACGAAAGGAAACAAAAAAGTCGCTGAACAACGACGATCGCAATATTCGTACAAAGTGCAGGCGGTGTATATACAAATTTCCACTCTCTCTCTCTCTCTCTCTCTCTCTCTCTCTCTCTCTCTCTCTCTCATATACGCTACAGAAGTAACCTTAAGAATGGAAATATACGAGGAAACGTAATCAATGGATCCTCGAATGTAGCAATTCGATCTATCACACAGAAAATTATCATCACATTCTTTTTTCTATTTAAGTTTGAAACTTAGAGTTTCGGGAAACTCGTTTATGTATTAAACAGAGGAATCGAAACAATAGGGAAATCTCTTTGCAGTTCATCAGATTTCGATCGTTAAATTAGAAGATCACTTGTTTATGTTTCCTTTTCTCTCCCATCTCTTTTCGTAGATTACACAGTCGTACATCACGCAAATTCAGATAGACACTTTTTCATTTCGTCTCTTTGATTTTGTCATTTACGCAGAAAATTTCGTTTCTTTTTTTTTTCTTCTTCTTCTTCTTCTTTAACGATAAGTCGAATACTCGTTAAAGACATTAGAAATGTGTCAAGAAGAGTGTCGCAGAAAAATTATTAGCAATTTGTTGGCACCTATTCGAGCGAGCTTTCGTTGCTTGAGGTATTTGCAGGTCGATCTGATTTATAGTGAGTATAGAATACTAAGAAATCGAGTATTCGAGAAAGTTAAATGTACTGTGATGCGTGCTAAAATAATTATACAACACTCGTATAAAAATGTACTTGTTACATCGACAGTCTGTTTCTTCTAAAAATTTTTTTTTTTTTTTTTCCTTTCGTTCAGTGTAAAACCACAAATGCTCTCACAAAAGCATGGTCTGGTTCGATACTTTAACAATGGAGTTCTATTCGTACGAAAGTTCTCTTCAAAATTTTTGTACATATAAACTTGTACATTATACTGGTGAAATTGAATACTTTCAATGATCTTCTAAGAAGTTCTGGAAATTTTATTTATTCTAGCAGACTTCTATCGATTAATGCAAATTCAGATGCAAAACTGCAAATGCAATTGAATTGAAATGCAGAAAGTAACGTATATAGTATATAAAATTAGTAAAAAAATTTATAGAAAAAAAAAAAAAGAAAATGACACATAAATGTATTCAGTCAAACTTGCTTATTCTCCATTTGTACTAAAATTTTCGTCTTACTTTAGCGAATACCTCGTATACTTTAATATAAGAACATTCTTAACGAACAGTCTGTGTAGCAGTCACTAGAAAATCATAATTAAAGATTCTTCTTGTTCAGAAATAGCATGTTTATTAAATATATATATATATATATACGTTTAGTAGCTATGAACAATTTTCTCGTACAAAAATTCTTTAAACAGTGCATATTTACATGGAACATCCTAAGTACCCTTGGTTCGAAGTGTGTATTAGCTGCTAATAATTTTCCTTTGATCACATATTTTCTTCGTATATATCTTGCTTTCCATCGCACAATATAAAAGAATTCGTTCGTTTCACGACGAAAACATTCTTTTTTTCCTTCTTCTTCTTCTTCTTCTTTCGATTCGATCTAATGACGGAGGCAAATTTATTCGGGCAACCAGCACTCGAATTCTTTTCATTTCATCAGAGAGAGAAAAAAAAAAGCGTCGGCAAAGACCCGAACACGATTGTTACACGATTGTTGTCGTCGATGCGATGCGATACGGGATCGACCAAAGAAAAGAACATCATGTTCACCGAGCGTCACTTGTGTCGAGAAGAAACATTCCACTGCATTTACTAAATCGGCGGTCGTCGGTAATCGATTGTAAAAAAAGTAATTGAACAAAGTATTAAAACCAACACGAAGAAAGTTATATATATCCATCTGCTTCCTAAATACACTGTGTGTGCTGTGTTATTTATTAACAAGTTCCTTCTCCTAAATAAAAAAAAAAAAAAAAAAAAAAAAGAACAAGAATTATTATTTTTTTCGTTCGTGCAAGTACATAAATTGTTACACGTCGAAATATATTTTACTGCTATTTGAAAAATATCGTGCATTTAGGAACTGGATTAGTGGTTTCTCGAGTTATATAAAAAAATCTTTATTGCTACGGTAATCGATATCTCGAGCATTATACACGATCAACATTTGAGCATGGGTGTGAGATATCCCGAGAGTAAAATGAAACGAGAATCGTCGATCATCGTTAGTAATCGTGACCGCCTATCCGATAAATGCAATCTTCCCTCTCGCGCTAGAAGAATATAAAGAGCAGTGTCTAACGAAACCATGCACACGGAGACGACATACTTCGGATACATTCACCGGAAGTGAGTCCAAGAGGAACGACGGCTCGCTTCTCTTCGACGGTTTTCCGCCTCTATAATCGTGTATAAACGTTTACGCAAACGTACATTACAACTATGCGTATTTCCTCGCGTATTTGCATTAAAAAACGGAAATTCGGGGGACGAGGGGGGAGGATGGGGGGATGGGGGGGAAGGACAGTTGTATCTGAAAGAGGTGGGACTATATTTACAATGATACTGGCAGTACATCTTCATTCCGTTAATGTTGCTTTATCGTGGAGACTGGAAACTGGAAAACGCCAAGTCGAGCTTTCGATATACATAACTCGAACGCAATTTCCTTTTTTCTTCCTTTTTTTTTTTGCTATCTCGTGCGTAGAACAGGCTCCAGTAATTTCACTCGTGATTCTTTGCTTCGCTTCTCGAAGCGGTTANTTTTTTTTTTTTTTTTTTTTTTTTTTTTTTTTTTTTTTTTTTTTTTTTTTTTCTTTTGTACAGAAGATGATTGTTTCCAAGTGGATATCGATCGCAGGAATTTCTCTGGGATTTCGCTTCCTGTCGCTTTGTCGCCTTCTTCCGAATTGGCCTCACGCATTGGTGCCCCATTCCAGATCAAACAGACGAAGAACTATGAAACGAAAGAGGTTTTCGCTTCTCCTTCGAGATGTATAATACTTATCCTCAATTTTTAATACTTATCCTCAAAATCCGCGAAATATTCCTTTCCGTTGCACATTCGTCGATTCGATCTGGAATTAGCATAATTCTTCAAAGGTGGTCTTCAACGAAACGGGTCGCATTTATGCGCGAACAACAGTCGCTTCTCGTAAGACTTATAACATAAATATTAAGAACGTAACAAAATGGAAAAAGATTAAAGGGACTGAACAAAGTATTGTTTAACAATACAATGTGATAATACAACGCCCGATTAAGTAATCAACTTGAATAATATGTTCACCGATACAAGCGTTTCGATCCTAAATCGTTTTCTCACCAAGTATTCTACTGAAATTCTACATGAGAAACAATGAAACGATTACGAAGCTTCGATGACGCTGATCGAGAAGAGAAAAGAAAATGAAATCGTCAACGTTCTCTTTTCAATGTATTTGACGACCGTGTTACTCGATCATTCGTGCGAGAAAAATGCACGAATTTTTACAATCTTTTCCCTCTTCTTTCCAAACCAACAGCTTAAGCAAAAAGAAAAGGTGGGAAAAAAGAAAGGAAAGAAAAGCAGCTCTACGCGTGTGTTTCACGAGACGATAAGTATTTGTATTTAAGTTCAGCTCGTTTTTTAGTTCCCCGTGCATGGCGATGATGCGCGAAGAAGATACAAAACGGGAGAACAAGAAAAGAATCTATAAAAAAAACGTAACAACGTTCGTTTAATTAAGGAATTAACGTGTCATAGCGTGGTATTGTCTAACGTCGTTTATTAAATTATAACTTAAAGATGTTTGGCAGTGTCTTCGTCCAACATTCATTTATATGTACGTTTCCTTTAGAGAGTATAACGTTTTTCGCGCAATTAGAAATAAGATATATCCCTACTGTTTGAGTATACAAAAAGTTGTTACGAAAGTTGTGTCGTGTCGCACGTATAATGCAATTACAGTTTGAACACACTTGAACACATTTTTCTTCTTCTTTTTTTTTTTTCTTTTTCTAACGTACGAAGACAATCAGGAAATACATTCTCTTTCTCTTTAGGAAGAAAGGAAGAAAATAAGGAAAACGAGAAACAACAGAAAGAAACGTATAAAAAATGAGTGCGTGTTTAACTGGCAAAAAATTGTATGTATATATATATATAT
>NIPQ01089723.1:0-11685 GCA_002806875.1 Lepidotrigona ventralis hoosana
GCGACATCTGAGAGGAAGTTTGGAAATCGTAGATATTCAGTAAACTAAAGGTGCAGGATAATTATAGAGCCACGTGAATATTAATTTCAGAACGGCATAAAGATTTTCGTCATTAAAAAACGCAACTTCGCGGCTAAATACGGATGATGGTATTGATGATGCAAAGTGATGCATAAAACGAAAAAAAGTTTCGTTTGGAAGGAGGGAAAGAACGTGTCTCGATCGTTCGAGTAAAAGTATTCTCTCAATTGAAAAACTTACAATTAATTCAACGAAAAAGTTGGTTAATTAAACAAACAAATTTTCATACATCTTTCTACGAACATGACAGAAATAATTCAAAGGAGAGTTAAAAAT
This sequence comes from Lepidotrigona ventralis hoosana, assembly GCA_002806875.1. Taxonomy (NCBI): domain Eukaryota; kingdom Metazoa; phylum Arthropoda; class Insecta; order Hymenoptera; family Apidae; genus Lepidotrigona; species Lepidotrigona ventralis. The sequence continues at coordinate 358 of NIPQ01089723.1, forward strand.
ACTTTTATGATGATTTTGTATTGACACAGCATTTATGTCATTATAATTTTAGGTAATTACGTCATTAGTTACTTTAATTTAGGTAATCGCGGAGTTTATGTTTCATATACTAATATTATACATTTTAAGTTGTTCATTTTTTAATGCATACATATATAAAGCATGTAACCTCAAATGTGACATTACATTTTATGAGATATGGTTATATATTATTTTATAACATGTATGGTTCTACGTGTATCAAATTATTCTTAATTTTATTCTTATATTAAAACTATTTCATTTTAATTAATATAATCACTTATAAAAGCAATATTATCTAGTAATACAAATTAAATACAATTTAACAATGTGTAATGAAATTTTTTTATTTTTTATTTCATTATATTATATTATATTTTAATATAATAGCTTTACAGAGTCATTCATCTATTGGTATCTCTTCCATTTTGGATTTATCTAATATGAACTTAAAATTATATTTAAATTTTAAGTTTATTATTATAAATCTTTTGTTTATTTCATATTTGTGAAAAAAATACAAAAAAAATATCCAGAATAAACTATATGCTTGTTACATTATTTAGATAGATCTCATTTCTTTAGTTGTATCTGCAAAAATGTAAATTTTCTGGTAGAATTGCAGTTAATTATACACGTGCCATATATTTATCTGTATTAAGCTTGTTTATTTATGTTGTTTATCTTGAAATGTAGTATTCAAAGAATTTTACACAATTATATAAGAATTTTATTTTTGGAAAAGACTATACAATTTGAAAAGATATTATATAATAAGCATAATTTTATTATGCATTAGTATAAAATTCACGTCGCTCCCTGGCACGTCGGTTTTGAAACCAAATTTTTATCTGAAACAGATCAGCGTTGAAATTGCAATGATTATTATAAGATAATATCAGTTATATTTATAGAGCTCAAATTTACTTATAATTTGTTATATTTATGGAACTTGTAGTATCTGTGATGAATATTTGAAATTGTTTTCTATCTTAATTAAACTATTTATCAATAGCCATTCATTGTGTCAACTTTTACAAATAATCATTTGATCTGATCCTTATTTTAATTGTTGTCTTATTTTTTAGATGAAAAATAAGTACGTATAATTATTAATTATGTAATTATATCGAAGAAAGCTAAAAAATTGTTATACCGAAGAAATCGATAAACTATCAAGTATCACAAAGGGGGGGAGAAGCGTGTGCTGATCTATCTTGAAATCTCTATCTAGAAGGTGAACTCTTAATCTTTATTGATAATATCTCCCTCTGTGCAAACGCCAAATTAAATGTTGGTTAATCAAGATAATCTGAAACAATTTAACTTTCAATTACAATATATTTCATTGAAATTCCATAACTGGAAATAATGGTTCTTCCACACTTTTTTCTTCAAGTTTATCTGTAAAACGTGCTTGCTCATAAAATCATTTATTACGTACTTCCATAGAGTTATTACATGTACACGCTGTATGCACATGCTTTATAACTTGCGATAGGTTATCAACCCTCAATAAAATATATCTCGATTGGCGTTGCACTAAAAAAGATATTGTCAATGTTGTCAGTCAAGTTCAAAAGATCGATGATTATTTTAATGTTCTTCAAAGTTTCTTTTTTTTCTCTTTAAAAGATATTGTCAATGTTGTCAGTCAAGTTCAAAAGATCGATGATTATTTTAATGTTCTTCAAAGTTCTTCAAAGTTCTAATGTTCTTTCTAATGTTCTTACTAAGCAAAAAGCAAAGTGTGCAGTATGTAATAAGTTACGCAATCTCAAAGATATTACATTTTCTTTACAGTATTGTTATTGTAGAGAAATTTTCGTTTGGTGTTCAGAGGAAGAGGTTCTCAATCTCTGCAATCTCGTCAAAAGAGAAATTAACGATAAACGTTGTATAAATGGAAAATACCCTATTGGAAGGTAGGTTTAAAATACTCGATATCTCCGAAACGTTGTCTTTTGAAAGATAAGCGCTGTGTCGAAATTGCTGCTCAAGGAAGTCCAGTTGAAACGTTGAAAATGGTATTCGAGGATGAAGGCTTGGTTTTCGCCTATTTTTCCCGATCGTGGACTTTCGAGGAATTTTCGGCGGCCTATACCTTGTACATCGAAGCCATTCTAACTCTGCTGTATTCTTTGTCGCTTTCGTTTTGTTATTATCGAACGACAAACACTTATTCTCCATTCGTTTCAATTTCCTACAGAAATTGACTTTTGCGTCTTTGTTTTTATTCTCTGACGAATCACTATGATTGCAATTCGAGTACTTAAACCGTTTATTGCCAGATTCTTCTTCTCGGTCCTGTTTCAATGGTTCCTCTCGTATTTCGTTGCGACAATCACTTTGACCTTCTTTCAAATCCGCTATGCTGTTTCGTTGCTCGTTTAATTTAACATTACAACAACTTTTACTTCTTTCTTCTTCGTACCTTACATCTTCTTTTCCACTGCGCATCGTTACTTCTGAGTCGTTTGTTTCACTGGAATTAGGTCCTTCTGTGTCAAGTTTTGAAACTTCATGAAAACAATGAACGATATCATTTTCTTCGATACTTGGCAAACGAGTAGAATATTCCTCTCCGTCGTGTCGATTGCAATCGGTTATTTCAAAATTCGCTTGATTCTCCTCTGTTCTCGCATTAACTTCAACTTTGTCGTTAGACTTGTCACTTTTGTTACTTCTTAGATACGTGTTTCGCGTGTCACTTTCGCAGTTCGTCGGTAAACTTGTTGCAGGATTTTCCTCGAGTGATTTAAAATTAATATTCCTCATGTTCACAGCAACATTTAGCCCGGTACTAATTTTAAACGATGTTTCAGAATTTCTCTCGGACCTCCCCCCTTGAGGATCGATTTTACAAGATTTCGGGACGGCGAACCGAGATGACCAGATGTTGGACGGGTCATTTCGAAGAAACATGGATCCATCTGCTAAGATACTCTCGATGCTAAAGTCCTTCGGCTTCCTAACCGATTTCATGTCGTAACTTCAACTGCGGCCGCTTAATAAAATCCTCTTTATATATGGCACTCTCCGAGTGCACGCCGCTGCGGCCACCCCAAATTTTAGCAAGTTGCGCCTGTTGAAGCTCGGTTTCGAATTAAACGCATAGTTGAACACACGATGCTATCTTGCCGGGCCAATGTTACCGCACACAGTGACTTTCAACCTTGGTGCTCTACTGTGCTTTTTTGCAGGCAGAAACTTCTCAGAATGTTTCGCAAGGCGACTTCATTCCGAATGCCCTCTTTAACAGATATTCAAATACGATTAAATCGACACGAGAAATATTTGCAAAACATTAACGTAACAACAGCTTGTAATAACCAAATAACTAAAGTAAGAAATTGTTAAATCAAATATTTAATGAAGTGCAAACAAACGAATTCAAATAACATATCATAAGCGTAAAGGAATGTTTCAACGACGAGTTTTAATGACGATCCTTCGGTTTAGGTCACAATTGAAAATTTCGAGATGACAAACACTGATCTGACTGGTGGTACTCGAAAATATCACGTAATCCAGAACATATTATCCATGGGATATCGATCTGTGTTCTATTACAACAATGTAATTGATACTCTTGTGGGGAGAGAAGAAAACAGCGAATGAAGCGTAGAGACACCCCTGTGTTGCAATGATTTGTATAGAGCAGATGGGATACAATGAGGTTCGTATAATTAGAAATTACAAAGTATCCGGATAATCTGATAAATAGCTGCTGAATAGAATGAACGCAAATATTTAGACACTCTTTTACGGTATCAACAGAAAAAGGGACTCGACTCTATCATTTTCTAAAAATAAAAATACGCGTTAACTGTTGAGATGAGACGTGGCATAATAGTTAATGTTTACGATTTTCTTTCAAGGGATGCTGACCTTTTTATACTCAAAATCTATTTTAATACCCGAGGGATGCTGATCTCTTCATATTATGTGATTGATGAAACTAAGACATGACACAGTAATTATAACGATTTTCTTAACATTAGAACTATCAAAATGGTCAAAATGACCATTTGAATATTTTTGTTAGACATTTTACAGATATGAAACCGTATTTTTGAAGGCTTGAACGATTCTTCGTAAAATATATAAATAAAAGTACTTGTATTATACTCTATTGTATTATAAAGATTTTCTGTTTCTTTTACCTTGATGGAAATTTTATGCTTTAGTCGTTCTTAGTTCTAGTGTTCAGGCATCCTTTTATATTGTAAATCTACTTTAATACCCCAATAAGAAGGATAATAATAAAAATGCATAATAATAAAAATAGTAGATATACGATTCTCTTAAGGAATGCTGATCTCTTCGAATGAATCTACTTTAACAAACATATATTCAGTGTATAACAAATGTATATACCATGCATACTTAAAACATGACAAAGCAATTTTATAGTATTTGAAAGGAGTGCCGATGTCACTTTATCATTCGTTTCATACTTACAATGCACGACAATCAAGCGATTAATGTATATATGATATGGTAAAGATGAAAAAACGGAGAAGCATTGCGGACGAAGCGGACGTTAAGATATGGCGCAGCAGTTACACGAGTTTTTCAAGAAACGCTGATAAAGATCGAACGCTCTGATCTAAATCAAACGCCTTATTAAATTAATCTAAGTCCGATTAATTTAATGAACATAAATTATGAAATAATGAAGTAGTGCTTAGAATTAAATGTGATTAATTTCCATTATATTTAACGGAATTTTTTCGCTATAAATAAAACGAGGGTGTAAAAACGAAAGATGCAATTTTAAAAGTTTACAAATCAATCTTCTCAATTGGTTCTTTCTACAAATGAATTTGAAAGTTTGTAGTTTTAATCATCTGTTAACAATTTTATTGACATTCGTAAATTTTAAAAATTCTTATTGCATTTTTTTTGGGTCAAGTGGGTCAAACGGGCTATAGAATTAAAGACGAGGATCTAATACTAATCAATTCTTAATAATATTAAGAAAATACAATCGCTAAAATTCACAAATTAATCTTTTAAATTATTTTTTTTTTATCAATGAAATTCAAATTATTAACGCCATCTGTCGGTAACACGCTGATTAGATAACAGATAACTGCTGATAAAGGAGAGTAATAGAGTGTGACAAGGACAGTAATAGAGGTTAGTTCCATTGCTACACGGCGCTAGCATTTCAGTATCTGTAGATACGATGATCGATAAATGATAAAGTCACTGTACTACAAAGGAAATTTTATTCTTTATTTTAACGTTTACATAATACAGAATATAATGGATGAATGACGACTGTTTATTAATTTCTTAACAACTGTTATATATATTCTTGGCAATTTGTTTGTAACTTGGTAATCAATAATTTGTTGGTATCTCCGTGGTAACTTTTGATAAGACAACTGAATAGCAATAGATGTCGCTACATGTCCATAAAACGAACAAATTTTCATTTGCAAAAAAAAACTCAATTTAGAGGATTAATTTGTGAATTTCTGAGATTGCATTTTCTTAATTAGATCCTCAGCTTTAATTCTATACCCTCGAGCCGGAAAATACAGAAATAACTATTTTTTAAATTTATTAGCACCAGCGAGTCACCGACGGATGGCGCCACCATATACAATCCGGCAATTTCAAATTCAATTGTAAAAAAAATTAAAAGGAATAATTTGTGAACTTTCGAAACTGCGTCTTCTGTTTTAGAGTTTGAGCTTTCTTCCTATATTTCTATATCTAACCTATAGAATGTACAAATAAAAATTTAAAAATTTTGTTCAATAGATCGAAACATCTGCTATGAAAAATTCATTTCTCGTAAACTACGCGCGAAATTTGAATAAAACTCGTGATATTGTTTTAATATTATCAAGCTGATGATTGAAACTTTAATCTTACGATACTTGCGGAATTATATTGATATTAATATTTATAAATGATTATAAACGATTTTCATGAAAAAATTACAAATGTTATCTCTCATATTGTCAAATTTTCACTCAGAGTTTAATCAACGTAGTTTATGCGCACTTTATTATTTATAAACATTAGGTTACATTTCTGTCAACATTGCAATATGGTACAGTGTATTTTTAAAGATAGCACATTATGTATATGTATATTTTCGATTCGTGCAATATTATCTAGGTTTAAGCAGTTAAAATTAAATTAAAAGTAATGAGAATTTCAATTTTAATCGCACGAAAAATGATATTTATTAAGATAAAATCGACAATAATAAATAAAACAAAAGTATCGTGACTTTGGCGCAACACAATTTTGTGTTGAGGTTATATTAATTTACTTCATTTTTAAGGTTATATTGTATTTATTATTTTTAATAAATAACCGAATATGCGACTCAGTTAGTGAGAATGTAGCCTTCGAATAATTATAAAAATAATATCAACAATGTATTAGTGTATTTGACTGCGTATCTGAAGATGAATTTTTCATTACATATGAACTTGGAATTTATTGTTTTTATCAGTAATGATTGATATTTAATAAATAAAAAATGAACATCATGCCTTCTACAAAGAGTGAGGTAATTATAAAAAAATTTATATTTATTGTCACAGTGTTTAACGGTACAATCTTATTTCGTGTGATCTTTAATGTCTTATAATTAAAGAGAATATAATTTTTAAGCTAATACGAATACTATACAGTTAAATGCATAAATTGTATCACACATTCATGATACTGATATTTGTACAGCCATTATAAAACAGTTAAAGATATAAATTTCATTTAAAGAAATACATGTTAATCGGATGAAAATTATTGGTACCTTGTCTTGTAATTTGTAAGCATAGTTTTACGATAATACAAGATTTAAAGTACATTTAGTTAGATTAAGTCATACATGATGAATGATCATTTACTTCAAATAAAATATTAAATTAATCAAGTTTGAATTTTGTATAATATATTATATTAAACAAATATTATGTTACAGGAGAATATTATTTTAGAAGCAGATATTGTTTTCTTGTTAATGAGAAAAGGGTTTCCTATATCTCGCAATGTAAGAGCACAATGGATGTTGGAGCATTTAGACACTGTGATAAGTATAGTTCAGTGTTCAAACTCTAAAACAAAGGAGGCAGCAGAACTAGAAGTAGCATCGGTGTTGCCAAAAAATAAATCCGGATCATGGTCTCCCGAAACAAGCCAGCAGTATCTTTACAAAGTAACTTCTACAACCTCAATAATATTTCTGGCACACAAGTACAGGATGGTATTCAATCTGGACTTGAGCCCATCCCTTGCAACTGTAGTAAGTCATTAATCATTAAGTAAATGTAATAACTTTATTATTGGCAAACTATCTTCCGTAATATGCGTGATTCAGTTTAGGGACTAATTCAGCACGTAAAATTGTTAATAACAGAAGTTTATATAAGATGTTAATGAACTCGTAGGACATTTTTGGAGGATTGATTCTAGACACTGAAACAAACACAATTCGCAAAAATGTCGATTGAGGCTTACTTTTCAAGTTACAAACGATAATGTTTTACGCTAGATAAGTGTATTATACATATATGTATTTGCTGGTTAGTGAATCGAAATTTTGTCGATATTCCATATTTCAGTTCGTGGATTTTGGAATAAAAATCACAATATGATTGTAATGCTGCATGTTATTAAATTTAAAATGCATTTATTAAAATATAAAAAATCTTTTATTGCATATTTATTCTCGTTGTAGGATATACAACATGGTGAAATAGTCATAGATGAGGTGTACACGGCAACTAAACATTTCTTGGAAAGCATTATTAGGCCTGTAAGTAATGCTCAGTTGTTTTTCTCTACATAGGAAAAATTAATATCAACTTAATACAAATTGCATTTGATCATAATTTAATTATTATCCAAAAATTATTTAACTTTTTCGAATTTTATTTAAACTATATTGTAATTTATGTAAAATTAGGCAGAGTTCAAGCCATAATTACTGATAGACAGACTACTCAATACCATAATTACTGATAGATAGCCATAATTACTGATAGATAGACTACTCAAAGACAGACTTTTAAAGTTGTTAATTTTTAGTGAATTTTTATAAAAAAATAATTTACAAAAAAAAATAACATAGATTTTTCACAATTTTCGAAAGAGAATTTAATGAATCCAATATTGTTGCAGTTTACTATACCAGGAAGTAAAAGAATAATGCAACCAGAGATCTATGTAACCATAATAGTCCATACACCTTTTTTCACAAGTCCTGCGCAACAAGTTTTGGTACAAGGTTGGCTAGTAACTTTAGACAATGTTAAACAGCTGACGCATTTCATAGAGAATCAACTTCATATATTAGAGGAGAAAGTGGCATGTGTTACCGCTATAGCTAGCCAACAATTGGAAAATTTGAAAGCGGAGAATGAACGTTTAGTCGGAGGGCTTTTTGAAGAGAGCAACGCTTGTTTAAATAAAAATAACAATACTTGTCTTGCTAGTACTTCGTTAATTTCCCCGGAATCAAGCTTCATCAATATGTTGAGATACGGGATGTTAGCGCTTACTCTACTACCGGAACATAGTTGTGCACGTAAGTCTGAATATATTAAAGTATATTGGATTAACGCGTTTATGTATCACAAAGTTTTACTCCGAGTTGTAGCTGAGTCTACATAACTAATTAGAATGTTAATCATATCTTTTAGATATGATAGTCGTTTCGGATGGTGTTGTTGGAAATACCGATGTCCATGTTTTGGATTCGGTTATACAACAGTTACGTGCAACAACAATTGCATGCAGTTTTCTACACGTTGGAAGTACATACCATCCACATTGTGCTGATGGTTTAGTGCCATATCAAGAGTTGTTACATTTCATTGCAAGAGCTACATTGGGTACTTACATGTCTTTTCGTCCATATCCTGTACGTAATATTTTATTTATATACCTAGACAATAAAGATATTAAGTATTACATTACTATTAATCTCTTTACTCTTAGAAATGAAAATTAGATTAGACAAATTAAAAGGACACGTGCGCGCGTATATATACATGTATATGTTTATTAAATTAATTAACTCTTGTAGGTAGATTCAAACGAAACAGAGATGAATGTTTATCAGAAAAGCTTTTTATGTTGGCAATTATACCGCGAAGTATGCTGTAACATTGCCCCAGACTATTCGAACTGGCATTCGAAAAATTCATTATTTTATGAAGAAAAATCGACGCAGCTTCTGCAGAAGAAACAGATTGAGGACAAAGTGACATGCGCATTAAGCAGTCTATTGTGTTGTCGCCTCCGAGAGGGATATTTAATAAAAAGTGCTAACGTGAGAGACGAAACACTCGAAATTTGTTTTGTATTATTGTGGAGGTCCAGCGTTTTGCTAGAATATGTAGTGACGTGCCCTTGGTTAACGAAATCATTGTCCGTGTCCAATACAATACAGTATACAATTACTACAGAAGGTAAATTGAAATAAAATTTATTTTTGAATCAACTATTGTCAAAATTCGAATGTAAGATCGGATCAATATAGTCTTGACATTTAGAAGATTCATTGTGATTAATTATCGCTTGTTGCAGCGCCCTATGAATTTTTACACGATATCACATGTCTGTCAAAAAAGCCATTGAAGTCGCAATATCGACAAGGTGTTGTCAATCGGTTTTGGGCAACATTAACATCTTTAACAGAAAGTGACAGTATGCTTGCACACTTCAGTTGGTTCCCAGAATTCGGCTGGACTTGGTACAGCGTGCCAGATACTATTAGAAGTGGCATGCCAGTCTTTTATTTATCGGCTTATCCTTCACCCAGCACCGTGCAACTTAGGTATATCTCGTATTCACGAAAATTGAATAAACGAGTCGTTGAATTCACTTTGAAAATTTATGCATACCGATATACTTCTATGTTTCCAGTGACGCTGCGTGCCCACAATTCGGACAGATTTGGCAACCTGTAGTCTCTTTAAATCCTTTACAGTGGGCCCGTTGGATGCATACCCAAAGAGTAACGTTGATTTTATCGCACGACAGGCCGCTGCCGAAGCACCTGCATCAAGCAAATCAAAGCGGGCGGTTCCAATGTGTTCAAAGTCGTCAGGCAGCCGCCGTTCTCTACGCCATGCTGAAAAATTGGGCAACCTTCGTCCTTGTCGAGAATCACACATACGTGCAATTTATTTATCGAGAGGCGGACAAACCACCCGTTTCGTTCTCGCTGATCCGTATCAATTGCAAAGCACTCTGCGTCATCCTCAACATCGCGTTCGCCGCTGGAACCGAGGGAGTCGTCCGGCATAACGTTGTCGTCGATCTTCTAGATCGATTGTCCAAACTTACTTTACCGAACAGGCCTACGGAGCAAAAAGAAACGCCGTCCTGTACTATCATTCACAAATCTTTGGAGAAGATACTGATCAGATACGAGCGAATGCCAACCGATTTGAGCTCCATCGTGTTCCCCGATGGAACTCTACCCATTTCAACCAGACTCACGCCAATGTTTGGTGGAATTTTGACGACTAGTTTGTCTAGATATTTGTATCACAATCGATGGCTCTGGCACGTGAAACGGCCACTCGTACAAACAATCCCTGGAATTGTATTACCAAGATTGAACATAACTGCGATCGCAAGGATCCTTTCTACAATCACGAAGCAAGTATTTTATGTTAATTCCTCTTGTTGCCATCATCTTTATGCTTTACTTCACAATTCTTACAAAATCGAAAGTTTGCCAATTAATGAAAATAGATTTAGATTATATATTTCTACTTTTTAGAATGCGTTTGGCCGAGGGCTTCAATTTCACTTATTCAGCAGCCGGCATTATAAACATGGTTCTTGAAGTGCAGATGCAAGGAGTTGGCGAGAATGATACTACATATCCGTGCATTATTCAATACATATTATTCCCGCCACACGTCATGTCAAACGCGACATTGGAACGCGACAGTGCGTCGGAGGAAGACACCGACGAAGGTAAGAATACCTTTTTAAAATAAAAGGTATGAATGAACATTTAGACTTGGATTAACAGATGCATTTTTTACATTTAGGGACCGCAGATGGTGAAATAAGCGTAGAAGATGCTGAGGGTTCCGGCGATTTCCAAATCATTTCTGAGATTTGGATTGAACCACAGTGTGGTTTCTCTCAGCTGCCTGTACAGTCCACAGCAACATACATGAATCGTTTGCAGTATCATGAGATCCCAGACGCAGTGAGTACATGTTTTACTATATTTTACTATATATAAATTTAATTCTGTGCTCAGTTACATATTACATGCTTTTTTTTTTTTTTTTTTTTTTTGGGGGG